>JAHBCN010007610.1:0-42476 GCA_019359885.1 Listronotus oregonensis | reverse complement strand
TGTATGACGTCAAGATTTCGAGATAAACGCCTGATCCGGTTGGGATGCACGTGAACATATCATTTTTAGGACTACTGTATGTATATTATACGAAATGTTTCGGCCTTTTTTTTAAATATTAAATTTTTCCGTCTCGTTCCATATAAAGGTAAAAACTCGGTATGTTAATTCACGAAGTAATTTAATTTCCCCCCAAAAAAAATGGAGAAAGTTATTCAAGTGATTTCGGGGATTATCAAATTTTAAAAAAAATGTTACTAATGACTGACTGATTAACGGTTGACTTATCAAAATTAGGGGCCCCCCCGAGGGAGTATGAACTTGAAATTTGGTATTTAAGAAATTTTTTGGACACAAGAAAAAAAACAATCTGAAAACTACATATTTTTGTTTTTTTGAGCCCCCTAATTGTCTAAGAATTTAAAATGCAGACGGGTTTTTTAATTTGCAAAAAAAAAGTTAAAAGACACCAAACCAGACTCAATTTAAGGTACATTTAAATGAGCAATTTTTTCGTACTTTCCATTTATTCTAATGGTTCTACCTACCGAGAAAGGTTTATTGAAAAAAGCAACAGGCATATTATGATCTCCTCCCCTTTAACTTTTTTTATTCATTGGACTGAAAAAAAAAAAAAATTAAAAAAACACCTATGTAAAATGAGGTCAATAATTAAAAATCTTGATCTCCTTGTAATAAAAAACAAGCCCCAGTACTGTGCACAATCTTGTTTAAATTTTTTTTCAAGGGGAAATTTTTTACTGGCTATCTGTATGAAAAAAGACTGTCTATTTTAAAAAAAAAAAAAAAACACAGACAAATCAAAAAAAAATAATTTTAGATCTCATTACCTTAAGTGGAGTTTTGGATAAAAATTTTGGCCCCCCTTTTTTTTCATAAGTGTTTAATGGTTGTATTTTCATGGCACTTTTTGGGGAAAACGAGGTAGTCCCCCCCGGGGACTTTAAAAAAACCCCCTACCTACCCCCCATTACCATCTGGGTAATGTCATTTAGACGGGACCTATAATAGTTTAACATGAATTTTAAACCAACCTTTTCAGGGTGCCCCCTGTTCCAACTTTGCTAATCTCACGGGATGCGGGTTTGGATGGGGCAAGTTAGACTTTTAAATTTTATTACCCATTAAAATATTCCGTATAAACAGTTTGGGGGTTTTCATTAGTTCTATAAATTGTAAATATAAAATAAATAAAAATTAATCAAAAACAAATAAATAAAAAAAATTTTTTTCCTTTTTTTTAAAACCAAAGTTGGATAAAAATTCCCCAAAATTTAAAAAAAACAGTAACATTTTTTCTTTTTTTTTAAATATATTACTTATTTAAACAAACTTTGTTATAGGCTACATTATCCCAAAGTTTTATCTCTAATAAAATAAAACTGCTTCAGTATGTAATGTGGGTTATTTTTTCTTTAAAGATCCAGATTTCTTAATTTGTTTTCCTTTAAATATTAACTTCCCAAAATAACATTAAAGTAAATATAAAGACAGGGTCGTAAATATGTCTCCAAAACACTTCCATTCCCCCAATTTTTGATAAAATTTAAAAAAAAGTCCACCCCTTTTTAAAAATTTTTTTTAATTTCCTTAAAGGGTATTTTTGTGAACACTTCCAAACACATTTTTTTGACTTTAACAGTTTGTTTTTTAAATATTATCTTAACCATTTAAGAGATCAAACACTAAAAAAATATTTCAAAGAAATTATTTCTGTAAAAATTTCCCTCCCCTCTGGAAACCCTTCGTATATTTTGGGGTTTATGAAAAACCCACGGTAAAATGGTTTAATTTAATTTTAAAAAATTGGAAAATACTTAAGATATGTTATTAAAATTAAAAATATGATATTTTGGAAACAAACCCCGATTCTCAAGTAATAAGTAAAAATGTTTTTAATCAAGACTAATTAAAACTTATATTCGGAAGTTTCATAATAAAAATTTTTTTTGATAAATTTTTAAATATGACTAATTTATGAAACCCCCCAAAATTTTTTTTTTATTATTCAGAATCTAAACACTATTTTGTGTAATTCAAAAAAATTAACAGTTAATAAAAGAAGGAACAAAAATTATTTATATAATTTCCTTTCTTCCCCCGTTGCAATTAATTACCCAATTGTGCAAGAAATGATGTTAAGTGTAACCAGAATTTTGCTTTATATGAGTTACTTTAGCTTAGAATTTTGTAGTTTAATAAAGCCCGTCTTATTTACAAATTTTATGGGGAAAAAATGAATTAAAAAAAAAACATCCAACTCTTAACCCCAAAATATGAAAATAACGTATTTAAAATAACATATGTTTTCTTTAGACAATACAGAGGGGCGGTCTGGTCAGGCTGGTCGGCGGTCGCCGAGGCCCCCCCCCCTCCTCCCCTGATCAAAAGGATTCCCAAGGGGCTGAAAAAAAAAAAAAGTCCCCGGGTCAAAAAATGTTTTAAAAAAATGGAATCAATTAATTTTTTGAAAAAATTTTTTAAAAAATACCAGTTTATAATACCAAATTTTGGGCCCCTTATAACCATTAACCATATTACCAGCATTTTACGATTTAATGTATGTAAAGATTTTGCATGGTTTAAACCCAAAAAAATCGGGGTGTTTAATCAGCCAAAAAAAGATTCAATTAAGATAGAAAAGGAAAAAAAACTACCATTTGAATTCTCAAAATTATATTGTATTTTGGGACATTGTGGCACTACACCCCATTTATATATCATATAAGAAATTAAAGTGAGAAAAAAACAAAATTCACGGTGTTTTTTTTTTATCTTTATGACAACTCACGAAGGATTATTATTTTGTATATTATATCCTACGGATTATATATACATATAAAACCCCCAAACCCCAAAAATCCCCGAGTGCCCCGGGTTTTTTCCGGGTTTAACCCATTTCTTCCCCATTGTTCCGTCAACGTTGCCCCAAACACTGAAACATGCAAATGTTTATTTCAAAATTTTGGGGGAAAAGCGGTGGGGCCACCACGGACGTTATTTTTAAATAACTCCCCTTGGGGTTTTTCCCCCCGGGGGCCCAAATTCGAACCCGGATCGCCGGCCCCGGCGAACCGGCCTGACCACTACGCTACCGGAAGAAGCTTTCACTGTTGTTAACTGGTTACTTGCATATAAAAATTACGCGAACAGCGTTTTTAGCGCGAATTTTATAATTTAAACTTTCACTTTTGTTTTATTAAAAAAAAGGGGGATTTCCCCCAAATATAAAAAGGGTTTTTTTTGTTAGGTACCAAAAAAAAATTTTTAAAGATTTTTCAAAATCCGTTTTAAAAATTCCCCTTATGTCTATTTCAGCACCATGTAAAAGGGGAATTTTTCCTCAAAACAAAAAAATTTAAAAAAAATATTTGCTTTATTGAATAAACGTTAAGACATTAACTCCCCTTCCCCCAAAAAAGTCTCTATTAATTTATGGACAAGTTTTATCTGGTACGGGTAAAATTAATTGTTTTCCCCAAAAATTTTTGTACTGTTGAGCGTGTAAATTTGGTAGCCAGTCCACGAAAAACTTTGGGTGTTGTCAATGCTACGTGTCCCCCAAACTGCTTTTTGCGTCTTTATTTCTAACTGGTCTTTTTTTTGGCGATTACGGCAAATATACCGATCCAGTTTTTCAAATTTTCTTATCAAGTCAGATACTTATCGTTAATATTTTTTTTGATGTAGCAAGGGGCCCCAGTATTTTTACAATCCCCCCAGGTAATACAGTTTTGTTATTTATCCCTTTTTTTAAATTAAATGAATAATTGTTCAATATTTATTACAAGTGGGGGGGTAATTAAAATTTAAATTTAAAAAAAATAGGTTTTCCTATGGAATACTTTAATTGACATGTCTGATGCAAAATGTTTTTGCTGGTACCCATGATTATTATTCATGTCGTGCAATCCATTATTATCAGTAATAGGTTTGGTTAGTCAAATTTTATCAAAAACTTAAATATCTTTACAACAAATAAAAATGGGTATAAACTTTATTAACAAGTGTTACTAAAAATGTCAAAAAAGAATCAAAAAAATTAAAAAAAGGGGTTTTTTTTTAAAAAACCCCCAAAATGTAACGCAATTTTTTTTTTTAAACACTCTGTATTAAGCGGCTATAGATAGATGAGATGATCCTAGAAAAAAAAATTGACGTGCCCAAGCTTTTTCCCCCCCAAAAATACCAGAAGAGGACAAATAGGGGTGCGAACTTTTCGTTTTTGCCACCATTTTAGATATAAAAGGGGGCCTGTTGGGGAAGGGATATAGGAAATCCCTTTTAAAAATTTTGGGGAAAATTATTGTCCTTCTTTTTTTTTTTTTGGGAGAAAATTTTAATAAAAGTTTCTTGAAGAGCAAAATTGCCTCCTTTTTGACCTTGGGAAGCGGATTTCATCACCGATGGTCGAAAGGGGGTTTTAGTTTTTTTTTGGATCATTAGCGGCTCTTCTTTATGAAAAAACAGGGTCATCCCCTTCACTGAGCCTTCGCCCCTTTTTGTTTCCATCCGACTGGCTCAGTTGGGCCGGGGGAAGGGGACTCCTTTCCCTTTTTACCCGGGGGGAGGAGTTGACGTCATCACTGTCACTCCCCCCGGGGGCCGGAAGTGCCGGACCCGGTCCTGTTTGGGGGTTTTTCCCGCATCCTCATATAGTTTTTTTTTTATAGTTTTTTTTAATTTCTGGGAATTAAAAAAAAAAGAAAAATTATTTGGTTTTTTAAAAAAATTTTTTATATTTTTTTTAAAAAATTATATTTTTTTGAGATTATTATGGAGAACTAGTCTGTTTTTCGCAATAATAGTGGAAAAAAAAAATTGTATTCTCTGGAACGAAAAAAAATAGTTATGTCAGGATGAGTTTTTTATTTTTGTAGATGTTCCTAGCATTTCGGTTACCCGGGGAAAACCCGGGGAACCTGCTAACCCTTGGTTCTTCCTCTATCTTTTAGAATTTGTCCTAACGGGTTCCCCGGGTTTCCTTTTTAAATTAGTGTCCAAGGTCGTGAATGTTAATAAATTAAAATGTATTCCCCTAGTTATTCCTTTTTTTTTCCCGGGGGAAAACCGCTAGAACCCGCTTTTTTTGGGTTTTTTGCAAAGTGTTTTTTAAATTTCTTTCCCCCTTTTATTAAACCCCTTTTCCCCAAAGGGTTTTTCCCGGGGTTTTTTTTTTAAAAATAGCTTTTAAGATGCTGTATAAAAGTAAATTTTAATGCTTTTCCCTTTTTTTTTCCCCATTTCCCCAAACCCCCCAGAACCCACTTTTTTGGGTTTTTTGCAGATTGCCCCTTCCCCCCTTTTTCTAGACTTTATCCCATCCCGGGTTTTATAGAAAAATTCCTGTTAAAACCCTGGGACTTATTGTATCCCCTTTTTGGCCCCTTTTTCCCAGGTTCCTCCGGGTTTTTTCCTAGTATAATTAAATCCCCCAAATTTTGTGTCGTCTCGTTCCCCCCTATCTTCCCTAATTTTCCCCTTTTTTTTCTTTTACCCTTCCCCCCTAAAAAAAAAGCCAGCCCTTTTTTTGCAATGAAGCGGCTAAAATTGTCCCCCCCTGTAATAAAAAAGTACCCCGGGGGGCCGCCGATTTTCCAGGGGGGCCTGCAAAAGGGTTTATTAATTACGTTCCAGAAATACTTTTCTTTTTCCATGAAGCGCCTGCTTTTTTTGGGGCGATCTCCAGGTTGATTTCTTTTATGAAATGTTGATTTTTTTCAAAGAAACGCCACGGAGTGCCGAGCTTTCTTTTGACGGCGTTGGCTCCCCGGGAAAAAAGTAGTTCTTAACAAAAAACAAAAATAATAAATAAAACCCCAGTTTAAATATATCCTGGCCCCCAAAGCGTTCTCCATTTTTCGATAACAAAAATAGGAATGGATAAAATTGGGCCTAGCGCGAAACAAAATAAAAAAACAAAAATATTTTGGGAATTCCCCCTTTTTCCCCCAAAAACCCACTCCATAGGTTAACCGGGGGGGCCCGACAATCTATAAAAAAAACGGTTGCCGTGAGGTAGCCTCCCTTTTTTTCTGACCCCAAACCCCAAAATCCCCCCTTTTCTAGATTCCGTAGTAAAATCTACGTCCATAGTAAAAAAGCTTTTTCGGTTTTTACCGTTTGCAGTTCGATGCTAACAAATTTTAAAAATTAATATTTTTTTTTTCCCCCCTTTTTATAAAAAAAAACAAAAAAAAGTTAGTTGTTAATTAATCTTGTCATTTTGGCTTTATCATTATCAAAAATCGTATAGCGAAAAGATTAAAGTTGTATTTATGCAGAAAAATTAAAAAAAAGTTAAACAAAATTTTTTAAAACAAATCTCAAGAACTAAGGCATTTATAATATTAACAGGCTTTAATAAATTATTTTAAAAATACTTTTTAAAAAATAATGTGTTGAAAAAATTAATATTTAAGAATTTTTTTTAAATTTTCCCCCCAATGCATTTTGCTAGACAATAACACACACATACATTCATAAAAATTGTCTTCTTACTTTGACTAGCTGGAAATTAAAATTTTTTTATTGCATTCAGAAGAAATAACATTTTTAATTTATATGTGTATATATACGGGGGGGTTTCAGAATATGTAAATTTTACCCCCCCGGAAACCCCAATAGGAAAACTAAAAATATTATAAAAAGTTCCTTTTAAAATTTTTTTTCCTACGACCCCCCCTTACGGAGATACAGATACATAACGGACCCCCCTGGAAATTTTTTTTTAATAACTTTTAAAATGAAAAGGCGTAAATTATAATTTTTTTATATGATAATTACTAGATAAGTTTCTTAGAATTAACCCATTAAATCTTTTTTTGGCTTATTTGGTTTGCCAGGGACAGACTAGCTAACAAAAATTTAATACTCTGTATTATAAATGCTCCACCCTAAAAACACTTTCCCCAACTTTTATTTGGCCGTTGGCACCTTTAAAAAAAAATTTTTTTGATATAATCTTTAATAAAAATTTTAAATAAAAAAGGTACAAAAGCTGAAGGTGAGTAGCAGAAAAGGGTGCAAAAATGAAATTATTATTTTTAGATAGCTTTGCCTTTTAAAAAAAAAAAAGGTATTCTTAATTGCCCCCGATAAAATAAATTTTCTTTACATAAAATAAACTATTAGGTTTTTTTCCTTATACCGGGTTTTTTTAAAAAGTAATTTTTTCCTTTTTAAAAAAGAAAACTTTTATGAACGCCTTTTAAAGTTTTTTTTTTTAATTTCAGGTTAGAAAAAATTTTAAAAAAAAATTTTTATTTTTAAATATCAATAAACAGAAGATATTTTTTTAAAAGGGGGAAACATATCCCCAATTTAAAAATTTTTTTTTCCACATTTTTTTTTTTTTACCAGAGGAGTTCATACGAAATTTGGGGCCCGTCTATTTCGGCAGACATTGATGGGTGATTTTCTTCAAATAAAACATATTTTTTTTAAATTTCCCTAATCATTTTTAAAAATTGATTTTTTGATGCACGGGGTTTTTTCTTAAAAAAAAAAAACCGTTCCCCTTTGCATCATAACAAATATATATATATATATATATAAATTTTTATATATATATATATATATATATATATATATATATATATATATATATATATATATATATATATATATATATATATATATATATATATATATATATATATTATATATATATATATATATAAAAAAAAAATTAAGGCATAAAAAAACCGCTTATAATGTTTTTAGTTCGGCGCAGGTTTTTTCCCCAAAAAAAATTTAAAATAAGATATTTCTCTGCTTTTAAAATTCTTTACCGATTTGTTATGATAATGGGAGAAACGGTTTTTTTTTTAAGCCCCTGCATCGGATTGAAAAAAATAAAAATAATTATAATTTTAAATTGTTTTTGGGGGTTTTAAAAAAAAATTTTTTAATTTTTAGAGAAATCGGGGGCGTCCCATAAAAACCCCCAAAAAAAGGGGGGTTTTTAAAATTTCCCTACTTACGTCACTGGTAGAAAAAAAAAATGTGGTCCCCAAAAAAGTCTCTTGATAATTTATATATGTATGCCATATTTTATTAAAATATCTAAAGGGGTATTCCAATATTAATAAAAAAATTATTTTTTTTTAAAAAAATTTTCCACCCTTTTTTAAAAGTTAACACTTTTTACATACGTTCATATAAAAAATTTTTTTTTTTAAAAAAAAACCCAAAAAAATTTCCTTTTTTAAATATTGACGTTTTTAAATTTGAAAAAAACCCCTTTTAAAATAAAAAAAAAACCCAAATAAAATATTTTATTTTTTTTTAATTATTAATTTTTTTTTTTTTGATGTCAAAATTAAAAAAATTTTAGTCCAAAAATTAAAACTATCTAAAAAAAGATTTTGACTTTTTTAAAAGGGTTTTAAAAAAAAAATTTATTATTATGTCAGAACCCCTCCGTCCCTGGCAAAAAAAATAAGCCAAAAAAGATTAATTGGGGGTTATTTTTAAAGGACTTATCTAGTAACCATCATATTAAATATTAAAATACCCTTTTTATTTTAAAAAAATTTTAAAAAAAAAAGATTTAGGAAAAAGATTTTTCCCCATCTCCGTGGGGGGCGTTAATTTAAAACCCAAAAAACCAGGATATTATGTATTTGGTACCAAACTTCCTGTTTTTTCTGGCATTATTTAAAATAGGTAAAATTTTTTTTTTTAGGGGCCCCCAAAAATATTTCGCATTTAAATTTTGATTAAAAAAAAATGGTCCAATAAAGTCGCCCAAAAAAACCCCCCCAAACATTTACTTTCTGGGGGAAATTGCGTCCTTGTTTTGACAAATGTGTGTTTGTGTTCTTTGCTTCAGTATCAATTTTATTGATTGGTTTCATTTTTAAAAGGAAAAGGGGTTTTTTTATCAGTAAAACAAATATTTTTGTAAAAATTCCCTCTCCATGTTTGTTTTTCCCTTTTCATTTAAAAAAGCAAAATTTTTTGCCTTTTTATTTAAGTTGATGTCTTTTATATTTGAAAAAAGGCTTTAAATTTCAAAATCCGGGCGCTGTTAAGGATTTTTCCCAAAATGATGTCCTGAAGTTTCCTTGTGCTCACCTTTCCTTCTTTTTTCCCCCCGTCAATTAAATTCCCAAAAACCTTTATCATCCCCTTCTTTGATATTCCATTGCTTTTTATTAGCAGTTATTTATTAGTTTTTTTTGGCTTAAAATTTTTTTTAGTCTTATTGACTGTTGATTTTCCGGGTATCAGTCTTTTGGGGAAAAAAACGAACATGTCTAATACCTTTTAGTAATTTTTTGGAGTAGCATTTAATCATCAATAATTTTTTTTTAGTATTGTAACTCATGGTTAATCTTTTGCTGTACGTTTTTTTTAAAATAATAAAGTACTACTAATTTTAACCAAAAACCCAAGTCAAGGAGGGTTTTTTCCCCCCAAAAAAAAAAAATTTACCTCTTTGTAATACCCGTAGTACCTTTTTTTGTACCATCTGCAAAATATATTTTTTTTTATTTAATAAAGGGTATAAAAAAACCTTTTTTCAAGGCAAATAAATTGTATTTGTTTAAAAATTTTTTTTTTTTTTTAATTTTGGGTGTCAAAATTAATTTCATTTTTTTTTAGAAAAATATAATCTTTTTTTTAAATTCCTTTTTTAAAATTCTGAAAAACTTTATTTTATACAGAGCTGTTAAGACTCATTCTCAAAAAACCTTTTCTGTTATTAAAAATTTAGGGGTTCCTGGTTTAAAGTTGATAAATTTTTACAGAAAATACCGTAAGATTAACAATTTAAAATAAAAGGCAACGATGTTTTTTTTTTGTGAACTTGGTTTCTTTTGTTGTTCGCAAACCCTTTTCCGTTACAGCCCTTTGGGGATAATTCCCCCTAAAAGGCAGGCGAAACGCGTCTAGGGAGAGAGTGTCATAGTGAACAGAAAAAGAAAACAGGTTGTCTGCTTTTAACTGTTTAAAAAAAGGGCCCCCTTTTTCCCCTATACACCAAGACAGTGGGAATTTTTTTTTCCTTTTTTTCCATATATATATATATATATATATATAAATATATATATATATATATATATATATATATATATATTTTAAAAAAATATATATATATATATATATATATATATATATATATATATATATATATATATATATATATATATATATATATATATATATATATATATATATAAATATATATATATATATATATATATATATATATATATATATATATATATATATATATATATATATATATATATATATATATATATATATATATATATATATATGAAGGATCGTCAGTTGTACATAAATTTTTTAATTAAACTACTTTACTAGGTGAAAAAAATCACGAAACAAATCACCTTTTTTTTTGATTAAAAAAAAGCATAAATTAAAAAAAGACCTCGAAAGTCATTCCCTAAAAATCCCAACTGTTAAATTCAAATGGAATTTTAAATTAAAAAAAAAACAGTTTCTTGAAATTTTTTATTATATTTTTTAATTTATATTTGATAGTATTAACTGAAAAGGGAAAAAAATTTAAATTTTTAAAAAAAATGAAGGAAAGGTTTTAAAAATATTTTTTAAAAAATTTTCCCCCTTAAAAAAAAATGTCTTCCCCCCACCTTTTAAAAAAAAGCGTAATTGTCGAAAAAAAATTTTAAATTTTTCCGAATCCTTTTTTTTTTGAAGAAAAACACTGGAAAATTTCCTCATACCCAAAATTGGGGTTGGGAAAAAAAGTCTTGTTAAAACAATTTTAATAATATTTTTTTTTAATTTAAAATTTTTTAAAAATCATTTCCTCCGTCATTTTTTAAAAGGAAAAAACTTTTTATACAATATTTATAGCATATTTGTATATTTTCCCCCGGGAGTACTAGAGTCCCCCCTTTGTTATGTTGCCGAGTTAATGACAATATTTCTTCATTTCGTTATTCCCCAAAATTTTTTTTATGTTTTCCCCCTAAATAACCTAACTTTAGATATGGAACGCTAATGCTTTGGGGGGAAATTTTTTCGCTAGTGTCCATTAAAGAAACAATTCGATTATCCAGCACGGCAGGGCGACTGGGGGACTTAAAAATTTTTTTAGATCATTAATTTTTTATATTCCCCAATATCTTTTTATATATTTATAATGAATTTTTGTTTTTTTTGGGGAAAAATATATATATATATATTAAATTTATTATTATTTTAATTAAATTGCTATATATATATATATATATATATATATATTATATAGGGATATATATTTTATTTTATTTTTTTTATAAAAATATAAAATATATATATTTCTATATATAATATATATATATATTTTAATTTTTTTAAATAAATAATATATATTTTATTTTATATGTAAATATATATATATATATATATATATATATATATATATATATATATATATATATATATATATATATATATATATATATATATATATATATATAAATAAGGAGGAAAGTTTGGGACCAAAACAAAAGGTACTAAATTTCTTGGGTCCCCGGTCCGGGGGGGGGCTAATTAAATGAAACATTTTTTTTTTTTTAACGAGTTTAAAAATATTTATTTTCTTCCTCAGGTCTACAATAGGAAAAAAAAAAAAAATAAAAAAAAGGAAATTTTTTAAAAATTTTGGGGATTTTTTAAACTAAATGCATTATTTGGTTGTAACTTTAACAACAGCTGATTTTTCAATGTATGGTAACAGGTATTATTTATTTTTTAAAAAAAATGCATATTAATGTTTCTTAATAATTAAGCTGATACTTTTTTAAAAATTTTTTTTAATTGTTGTTAAATGAAAGACTAGTACGAATGGATGGATTTCTATACCACTTTATTCTTTTGGGGGGGGTTTTTTTTAGTTTAACATTTTTTTTTTAATTTTTTTTTGGAATGCTGGGTATAGGGTCCGGGCTTCTGGTTAAAGGTTAAGATTTTTTAAACTTAACTGGAAGATATTTTTTTCTTATGACTGAATGTGTACGTAATATAAAAAAGTTGAAAAAATTAGTAATGGTAAAAAATTAAACAGTAAATATGTGGGTGTCTTAATGATCACAATTTATCTCTCACATAAGAGCATTTTATGTGCGTGTATGTCTGTGTGAGTGGCAAAGTATACCTATCTGGCCTACGGGTAAGTGTTTGTGTGTGGGGGGAGTGTATGGGTATGTGCGTAAACCATTATCTGTCACCAAGGGGGGTTACTGTGTGTAGGGTTATATGTTAGTGTATTTACCCCCTTATCTGTCACCTAAGGGTTAGTGTTTGAATGTGTGAGTGTGTGTGTGTGTGCACGTACGTGACGAGAGAATACAAATTATAGATTCATGATGATGTTTTGTCTTTCCCCATTTTTTTATGTTTTAATATTTACCCCCCCCTTGCCCTTAGCATTACCATACACTTATCCTAGAGTTATATTTGGCCCCAGTGTAGCATAAAAGTGTTAACAATAGAGAAAAAAAAAAAAAGAGGAAGGAAAGCCTACATTCTTAAGGGGGTTCCTGAACATAAAGGGTTCCAAAAAGGGAATGTTAGGTTATACAAAAAAAAGAAAGAAAAAAAAAAAAAAACGGGAAAAAAAATCAAAAGTTTAAAAAAATTAATTATGTTGACAGTATTTTTAAAAAATATTTTATTGATGAAAAAACATTGGAATCATTGTTTGTCTTTTTTTTTTTGGGTTAAAATTGAAAGGGTAAATCCTTAGATTCAATGATTTTTTATTATACTGAAATTTTAATATTTTTCTTGAACCCCGATTTTCCTACACAAAATTTTTGTTTTTTTTAAAATTTCCAAGGATTACGTTGAGACAAGAAATTTTTTTTTCAAAAATCCTTTTTTTTTGGTTAATCTATTTTATTCAGACGTTTGTCCAAAACGCCATCGCACCCAGAGAAATATAATTACGATTTTTTAAATTATTCTTGTTTTGTTTAGAAAAAAATTTTCCTAATGGTTTTGTTTTTTTGAATTGTAAAAAAAAAAATTTGGTTTTTAGTTGCATACTTTTTATTTGGAAAAATTTAAAAAAAATTTAAAAAATTTTTGGGGGATCCGTTTTTTCGGGGGAATAGGAAAAAAAAAGGGTTAATAATTTTTTTGGGAAGGTTAAAAAAAAATTTTTTAATTATTTTTTTTTTTATCCGGGAAGAATATTGAAGTTTTTGGGGGCTGGGGGTTTTGGGGGGAAAAAGTCAAGAATGATCGGGGTTTTTGTTTCAACGGGCCAAAAAAAGGCCTTTTTTTTTCCCCCGAAAATTTTAATACTTTCCTTCGCTGTTAAGCCCTTTTGGCCAAAACTAACGTTTTTTAAAACGGAATTTAAAAAAAAGGGCAACTTAATAAAAAAAAGGGGAAAAGGGGGAAATTTGCCCCCGGGGAAAAGATTTTTTGTTTTTAAAAAATTTTTTAAGTTTAAAATAGGCCCCCCTGGGTTTTTTAAAAAATAGTGGAATTTTGGACATGCTTTTTTTTAATGTATATATTAATTTAAAAAAAACCCCTCAAGACAATCAACACGTAGCCATCCGGGAGCCTTTTCTCGTTTGCAAAAGGAAAAATTAAAGGGGGGCTCCTTTTGTGTTGATTAGTCTTGATTAGTGTCTTTTTTTAAACAATACCTTTCTTAATGCAACATGCCCAACATTTAACCTTTTACCAATCAGTCGGGGTTTGAGTTTTAAATTCTTTAAAGTGGAAACCAAGGATTTTAATTTAAGGCATTTTTTTTAAAAAATACACCCTTTTATGGGGCTTACAATCTTCCCGTACATTTGTAATGGAGTTTATCCAAAGTTATCTTTTCAAATTCCGTTTTAAAAAATAGTTGATGATATTATAAAAACTGTACCAATAGATGGCATTAACGAATTCTTGGGTTTTCGAACCATATTTACGAGTTGAAAACAGCCAAATAACCAGATCATTCTTTAATTTATATATTCAACCCAGCTCAGGGGTTTCCCATTACTAAAACCCACCAAAAAAAAAAATTTGGCAAAAAACCCAAAGAGTCTCACGCATCGGTCCAGAAACAAAAAAAAAATTACTACAACCCCTTTCCAAAAAAAATATTAACTAACCCATTTTTATGCATATGTTCAACGACGGCATCCCCCGGGAAATAAGTGCATTTTTAAACATCCTCCTATTTTTACACTTTAATATAAAAAGTATAGAAAACAAAATAAACCAAAATTTTCATTTAATTCAATAAAAGTATTTAAACACTAAAACAATAGGAAAACTTTTACTAAACTTAAAGACAGGATGACAGTTTGAAAAAATTAGTATTCACTTGCTCTGAGTGCCATGGCAATTAAAAACGTCTGAAAACTCCTTAGATTAAAACTTAAATAAAAGTGATTGTGGATAGGAAAAAAATTTCTTGTATCCAACATTGTAATAAACTTAATATTTTTAATTTTAAAAAAACAAAAATTTTGTGTGTGAACAAATTATAACAAAAGAGTGGTTCAAGATGTGGATATATAAACTTCTAACGTATCAAAAAAACTGACTTACAATCTAAGGCCATTTACTCAACGAGGTAAAAAGGAACAGAAACGCAACCAAACACAGGTTGAAACTTTTGAGTAAACAAAAGAGACTCCAATAGGCTGACTCGACAGAGGCGTAGTAAACCTTTTGTGTTGTTTTTTTTGCAATCCTTTATAGGTGTACTATAAACGATTAAAAAAAAATAAATTAAAATGTTTGGGATAAATATATATTTATATATTGTAAAAAAGGATAAATTTTGGGAAATAAGTATATAAATACCAACTGATCGTTAAGTTATGATATAAAATGAAAAACTGAAGAAACAACGTATTTTTAAAAATAGGTTAAACAGTTATTTTTTGGTTTTATTAACATTTTAAAAATTTAAATAAAAAATATCATCAGAGTATCCACAAAGGTATCCCCCATATCACTGAAAATAAACAAGAAAGAATTGAAATATAGAAATAAAATCTTTGTAAGATGATACCACCCAAGAAGCGCTTCGGCATATTATTAAAAAAATTAAGGCATTTTCAAAAAAAATATTTTTTTGTTTCTGTCAACCATAGGCGAACCGAATTCATCTATAGAAGGAGAAGGCGATGTATTTTAACTGATTTAATGAAAAAAGTCCTTAACTGGTCTTTGAAAAGTTAAAGAAAAAAAAGTCAAGTTAGAAAAAATAAAGCTTGAAAAAACAGTGCCTTTTTTCATAGAAAATTTTTGGAATTAATTTTTTTTAATTAAATAAAGGGAACTTACACAAACAGCATACAAATTTTGCATTCAAAAATTCCTGTTAAAATTTTATCATTTTGTTATTTCTACACAGACAATTCAATAATGTTATAAAAAAAATATTTTAAGAAATTCATGCAAATTTTCTCTTAAAAAGTCATTGTGACTTTCGTGCTTAAAAAATGATAAAGTTTTTTTTTATCTTTAATATAAAAGTAAAACAAATACAAGAGATGTTTTTATTAGATAATAATTTAACCAAATAAATGACATTCTAATGTTTTATTAATTTATTTACCAGTATTTATTATAAATTATACAGTGTATTTAAAATAACAAAAAAAAAAAAAATGAGAAAGTTTCAGGTTATTAAAAGCCCGATAAAATGCCGTTGAAAAATTATTACATCCCTGTAGTTTTTGGGGAAAAAATGAAATAACTATTTTATTCTATTTATAATTAACCAAAACATTTTTTTTTAGTTTTAATTTTGGGGATAATGTTTCAAAATGTGTAATAAAAAATTATTTTTTATAAAAACATTTGATGATAGGACCTTTTAAAGAAACGTTAAAATCTTATTTAAGTTTTTCCAAAAAATTTAACAAAACAACAAAAATCTGATTATTTTTATACGGCATGTTATCTGACCCTTATAGCCTGGAAGTCCATATTAACTATAGACAATTTTATCAATAAATAGATTGGGGTCCTTTTTCTCTTAGCCAAAACTATGCCACATATAGATGTTCTATCAAAACAGTCCTCAGAAAAAAGATTGGAACAAACAACAGCATGTCTGCTAACTGTCAGTTTGTAAGTCCCTTGCCTCTAACCATACTGATCTTCTGGCCTCATTTTTGGGTATTCCCGTTAAAAAAAAAGTATTAATTTTATTTTATTCTTTTAAACCAAAAAAGCAATAATCATAAGCATTTCGTAAGATTGGTTATAAAAAAAGGCATACCAAAATAAAACCAAATTACCATTATTGCCACTAAAATGTGATATGTTACACTAATTTATTTATATCGAAGTCAAAGAGTTTTTTTTTTTATGGTTATTAGCAGAATACATTTTAGTCTGTTGAAAGGATCAAGTTTATATAAGAATTTTTAAAGAGATAAAGAACAGAAACAAAAAAAATAAGCTGGCATTATGAAAATAAATTAACTTAAAAAATAATTAATTTGAGCCACCTAAGGTGCTATTATTGGCAAAACAAAAGTCAACCAAATTTTAATTTAGATTTCATTTCTGGTGATTTCTAATTCAGTTTACCCTTATTAATCTGCATTAATTTTGTATTTATTCAAATTTTCAACACAAATATATAGGAAAAGGTTGAATGTACCGTAAACCGCTTATTTTTCTATTTGTAACCCAACTTATATGTTTAATCTATTAACAAGTAAACGATTTAAATTAAAAGCATCTTCTAATTTTAAACAGCATGAATCATAGAAATAAATTATTGTTGAATACACACCTTTTGAAATGTTTTTCATCAAATTTCCTTCTAACTACCAAATTTTACAACCTGGAACTAAACATTCTTTCCCTTATTGTTTAAAAATTATAAAATGTCTTTAAACCACACCAAAAACTTCTACATATATAAAAATAAACGAAAAAAACAACTAAAACCACCTCGGACTGCCGGGGTTACAATATGGCCGAAATGACATTTCGCCTGCCGTTTTCAGCGGCTTTCGTTCCCCAGTTCTTTTGTAACCTCGTTAACTCTAACTTACTCAATTTTAACCTAAAACAAAAGACAAACAATGATTCAAATAGTTCTTTTTCATCAAGCTAAAACATTTAAACAATAACTGTCAACATAATTAATTTTTTAATACTTTTATTTTTATTCTGTATTTTTTTCTTTTCTTTCTCTTCTTTATAACCTAACATTCCTTTTGTAAGTAACCACTTTTATGTTCAGTTGAACCTCACTTAAGAATGTAGGCTGGTCCTTCCCCCTTTTTGTTTTTTTTTTTCTCTATTGTTAACACTTTTTTACACTGGACCTATATATAACTCTAGGATAATGTATGGTAATGCTATGGGCGAAGGGCAAGAAAATTAAAACATAAAATCTGAATAGACAAAACATCATCATGAATCTATAATTTGTGTTCTCTTGGTCACGAGTGCACACACACACACACTCACAATTCAAACACTAACCCTTAGGTGACAGATAAAACACATACACTAACATATACACCCATACACACACACTAACCCTTAGGTGACAGATAATGGTTTACCACATACCCATACACATGCACACACACACAAACACTTACCCGTAGGTGACAGATAAGGGTATACTTTGCACACTCACACAGACATACACGCACATACACATGCTCTTATGTGGAGATAAACTCCGTGATCATTAAGACACTACATATTTACTTTTAATTTTTTACCATTACTAATTTTTCAACTTTGCATATACGTACACATTCAGTCATAAGAAAATATATCTTCCAGTTAAGTTAACAATATCTTAACTTTAATATGCCCGGACCTTATACTAGATTCCAAAAAATAATAATTAAAAAAACATGTTAAACTAAAAAAAACCCTGAAACGAATAAAAGTGGTATAGAAATCCATCCATTCTGTATAGTCTTACATTTAACAACAATTTAAATATTTTAAAAATGTATCAGCAATTATTAAGAAACAAATATGCTTTTTTTCAAAAACTAAAAATATCCTGTTACCATACAAAAACTCAGCTGTTGTTGATGTTACCAACTAAATAATGATTTGTTGTAAGTATACCAAAAGTGGAAAGATTTGCCTTTTTTTGATTGTATGTTTTTTTTTTCCCTATTGTAGACCTGAGGAAGAAAATAAATATTTTCGAAAGCTCGTTAAACTAAAATGTTTCACTTTAATTAGCCCTCTCCTGGACCGATACCCAAAAAAAAAAGAAAAAAAAATTAATAATTTTATATATATATATATATATATATATATATAAAAATATATATATATATATATATATATATATATATATATATATATATATCATTTAAATTTTATATATATATATATATATATATATATATATATATATATATATATATATTATATATATATATATATATATATATATATATATATATATATATATATATATATATATATATATATATATATATATAAAATATTATATATATATATATATATATATATATATATATTTCATAAAAAATTTTGAACTCCAATACTTACAAAATCAGTTTGTCTACCTTCCGCAAGTACAGACCGTTTTGGATTATTGGGCAAACTTTAAAGAACAGACACTTGTAAATGCGTCGTTCACCAAATGTGGAGCTAATAATTTCTAAACTATATGAAAATAAAGTAATTTTACACAATAATATACCAAGATTGCTAACAGATATAACATGTGATATTTATTGTACTAAATATCTATTTAGAGAATTGTGACCTTAAAAAAAATCTAAAAATAATCTTCCACAACCAAAAAACTGTTACTTATCGACAATGGATTACAAAAATTCAATGTATGAAAATAATGGGGGAAATAAAACATTAAGCCTATAAAGAAAAAAATAAATAAACATTACTTTGAAAGAACTTGTTTTAGATTTGAAGAATTAAAAACATTTTTGCTACATGCAGAAAATATTGCACATCAGTATCAAGTGATGACACAGTTGAAGAAAAAGTTGTCAACAAGTAAGGTACTAATCCACATTGACTTTGTGAAAATTACTGTGTAAATATGGAGAAGAAATTCAAGCAGTTCACTTCATGGTAGTAGGCAGCATATTACAAAATTGTGTTCCACATGTTTCTCATCATTTACAATACTTTTTCCTGGTATAAGTAGTTTTTTGAACTACTCAGAACCTGGACATGGCAAAGGACGCCAGATGGAGTTGGTGGCATCTTAAAGAGGTCTGCTGACCAACAGTAGCTGAAGGAAGGGATAACTTAATAAAAAAATCTAATGTTTCCTTTTCGTGGCACTCAAAAAGTAAGGCAATTTGTGTTTTTCAAATAATGTGCTTGACAGAACTTAATCTTGCCCCGACTGCGTTAAAAAATGAACATTTACATCTTGGGTATTACAAAATTTCCGACACAGCAAAAACCCTACACATCCAGTATCAACGCGGAGTAAAAGAGGAAGTAAAAAAAATAAGACAAAAGTTCTTCTTAGCTCTAAAACGGCCCCCCATTTCTAAAATTTGGAATTAGGATTTTTATTTTATTTTTAAATCAGGTTTTTCTATTAAAAAAAAAAACTTAGACACAAGACTAGATTAAAAAGGTTTTTATTATTGCTTAAAATTTTGTTTTTGATGACTATTTTGATTCTGATCTGGAGAGTTCTAGACTGATTTAATAATAATAAAAATATTTGGAAAATTGGAAAAGAAAATTTTAAAAGAGAAAATTTAAAATGATACTTTTGAATATAAACAATAACAATGCAAATGTTACTGTAGTTACGTTAAACGTTTAAACGATGGTTATCAGTGCATCCCTTTTGTAACTGCAGTTCATTTCATTGTTTTAAATGAAAAAGAAAAAACTATTTTTTTATTTATGTGGATAAAATTTTAATTTTTGTACGTAGTTTTTAGTTCTGACTAACTTTCCTTTATAACAATTTTTTTGTCAAAAATAAAGGTTATTTACTCCTAGAAATTCATATTTTTAAGCAACCTCGTATACGACTAAAAAAATTGATATCTGATGGTTGAATTTTGGTTTAAGACCATTCCAGAACTTTTTATAAAGAATAACTTTTTTTCATACAACTGATAGTAAAAAAAAATTCCATATGGTCAAACTTAAAGACACACTGTATATCGATAAATCAAATTTCTTGTTGGTTTATAGTTAAATTGTTCTTAGTGATATATGTAAATAAAGTTTTTAATAAAAAATAATTGAACTCTTGGGTTTTTTAGTAGAATCTATTGAACATCATTCCTCACTAACCTGTCATTCCCTCATTTTTATATTTTATTTTTGTTTTTTAAAACCGGTTTAAACTCAAAAAGTCTTAATCATAATATTTTAATCAATTAGGAAATAAACTACACTTAAAAAAACGATATTAAATGAAAAAAAAATTGAACGACTGGCATAACCCAATTTCTTTTTTTTAATAAATATATATATATATATATATATATATATATATATATATATATATATATATATATATATATATATAAAATATATATATATATATATATATTTATATATATTTTTTTTTTTATATTTTTTGGGGTTAGTGGTTCTTGTTTTTTTATAATGGTGTACCAATGCGCCCCATTGTTTTGTATTCAGTCACCTTTAGATAAACTTTCAAAATATTTAAAGAATATTCTTGTCAACATCGTCAATAAAAGCAATACATAGGTATATTAAAGACTCGGATTTTTAAAGAAAAAATTAAAAATATTAATTTACCAGATAACTACGTTCTCGTATCTTTGGACGTCGTTTTTTTTATAACAAAAATTTCCCCAAAAATAGCCCCTTTATTAAAAAACAAAATGGGAACAAATAAAAATTTTTGCTGACCTTCCATTAACTTTAAACTCTACTTATTTTTTATACAAAGAAAAGTTTACGAAAAATCGAAGGGTGTGCAATGAGATCCTCAATTTCTAGCGTGGTGAAAATGGTCTTAGAAGAACTAGAGAATACAGTTATGTCTAACGGATACCCACTCCATTCTTCTCACGATATGTTGACATTATTACTGCAGTTCCCAATGATAAATGTAGTTATTTCTTGATTGTTTAATTCATTTCATGAAAAATTGAAGGTTGCCATTGAGACCGAAGAAAATTCAAAATAAACTTTTTGATATGACACTCCATCAAAACAACTATCAGACAAAATGGTATACAAAAAAAAAAACTTGTTCCGGACATCTTAATTACTACTCTCAACATGCAATTCCCAAAAAAAAAAAATTTTTGTTATTGGTCTAGCACTAAAACTTAGCAACCCGACATACGGAAATACAGCTGTTAAAAAACAAAGATATACTCATTAGAAATAGTTATCCAAAAAATGAATTAATTAATTATTCAATTCTCCATAGAAGAACTAAATAATAATACTAAAACCAACCAAATAAAGATGAACCAACTTTTATCATACCATATATGCAAGGGTTATCGGAAGGTCTACAAACTATTTTAAAAAAAAAATATTTCTGTTGTCATAAAGGTCATAACCTTTTTTCAAAGGCATTTTAGTTTCAAAAGTAAAACCTCAAAAATAAAAAGAAAAATTTATCAAATACCTTGTAACGACTGTCAAGCATATACATAGGCCAAACAACTCAATACCTCCAAAACCGCAAACCAAAATTGACAAGAAAAATAAAACGGCATTAAAAAAACAAAGCCAAACATTACATTAGTTTAACTTTCAAGACACCAAAATTTTAAAAACTGAATTTTAATAATCAAAAAGATAATTTTGGAAATGCCATTAAAAACAACACAAATGCAATAAATGATAAGGACATAAAAAAATTTAAGTAAAATTTATTATAACGTAATAAATTAAATAACGAGAATTGTTGATAATTATACTTAAAATAAAATCAGGTTGGGAAAAAAATTAATTATATTATTTATAATCAAATAAATAAAAAACAAAACCGGAAAAAAAAAAAAATACCAACATCTCAATTCCTGAGCCAATTCTTTAGTAAATTTGAACCGTATAACCGAAACACATTGGGGCCAGTGTTGGCGCCAACGTTGGGCTATATTTTATTTTAAAGCATCCAGACATTAGAAGTTTTGAAGCCAAGCTCAGTTGCTCCAAGCAGAACCAACATTCGGACTTAGAAGTTGTGGGTGGTTTGCTTGCCAAGCGCCTTATCATTATATTATTTTACTACAGCATATTTGAGGCTAAACTGACCGTATACGTTGTTCATCGGCAACGCGTTTCTATTTTTGTCTTTGACTGTTGGATTCCATAAAACGGTTCCCCTTAATAAAGCTCCAAAAACAGTAGATGTTTTTTTTGACCATATCTCCTGGGGTGACATTATTTACTTTAATAAAGTTATTACGGCGCACCCTCCTTAGCGGGCTAAACAAGTTAAATGTCGATTTAACGCGCCAATAGGGGGCCAAATAGACAAACAATGCGACAAATTCCTTTGATGTCTCGAGAAAACCACACAAGACGGCCAACTAACGTTCAAACGTGGGCGCCAACAGGCACCAACAATAAATCTCGATCCACAATTGGACGAGGAGTTGCGTCAACTTGGCCCCAATGTGCGGTCCGGCCTAACTATGAATGTACAGATTGGGTGTTGTCTTTCTGAATATTTTTTAGTGTTTGACATGTAATTTTTTTGTTGTGAACAAATTTTTTTTATTTTAAATGGATTATCCTCCTATGGGTAAGTCAGAAGAAATCTAGTATTTTTAGATAGATATAATGAAGATAAATTTTAAATTGAAAAAAATCCTCCCATCATTTTTAGAAATTGTTTTTTAAAAAATTAAATTTTTTAAGCATAAAATATATTTTTGTAAAACATTGAGAAAGGCCAAACTACCGAAACGTTTGGAATAAATTAAAAAAGGAAATAAAAAACCCCTTTTTTATTTCGTAATTATAAAAAAAAAAAGAACCACTAACCCAAGAAAAAAAAAAAATATATATATATATATATATATATATATATATATATATATATATATATATATATATATATATTTAATATATATATATATATATATATATATATATATAATATATATATATATTATATATATATATATATATAATATATATACATATATATATATATATATATATATATATATATATATATATATATATATATATATATATATATATATATATATATATATATATATAATACAGTAAAGCCACCATGCGAACATAGTTCTGGGATTTTGGATGTACCCAAAAAATACCAATAATAATTTTGTGGTTTTTTCAATTTCCTCTCGTTTCCTCCGTGGTTCATTTTTGGTTGGGACTGGGGGGAGTGCGGTGATAAACCGGAAGAATTACCCCGTTTAGTTCTGTACTACGTTTTTATTTTTAGTAAGAGGATGCAGTGTTTATAGGCAAGAGCAGGAGCTGCAGCGTCAACCGACTTCGATCGTTTCGGACATTTGCTAGAATGCTGAGGGTAATAATCCTAAAAAGAATTTTCAATTTATAATTGCATTTCTTGTAGATTATAGCCCCTATTCTCCTGAAACCATAAATTTTGATTTTACGTGACCCAAGAAAAAAAAATCATTATTTTCCATTTCCATTCAGTTTCAAAATTGCATTCGTCTAAAATGATCATCAGAGAAAATTTCATAGGTTTTTCTTACTTTGTAGGATCGTATCCATTTTTCTCAGCACTCTACCCACTGATCTTCTGCTCAAATTAACCTGTTTTGCAATTGTATTAATGAAAATTGAGGATTTTTAATAACACTTGCCACTACCATAATTTTCTTCATTTTCCTTTCGTTGTTTTCTTCTGGGACATATCATGTTTATGTTTTTTTGGAGATAACAACCAAATGTCAGAAGGTTTTTAATGACTCGGTGAATAGTGGAAATCGTGGAGTCGGCCTGGTTGGAAATAAATTAATAAATAATTCCTAATTCCCTAACAGGATTTTCGGTGATACCATTTAATAATTTTATTTTCTCTTACAGTTCGTAAACATCCATTATTAATAATTATTATTTTATTAAAAAAAAACTTTTTGGTCCAAATAATCGACACAGTAAAACTTTAGCGTCGAGCGTTCGATATAAGGAATTATTTCAGAATAAACGTAACGGAAAGCGATCTGCCGGCCGACGCGCGTCTTATGAATTTGTTTACCGAAATATTATATATATATATATATATATATATATATATATATATATATATATATATATATATATATATATAATATATATATATATATATATATATATTAATTAATTAAATGCATTTTGATCATCCAATTAAAAAAAAAAACAGCATTTTAATCAAATACAATTTATTTTACTGGAATTGGTTTTATAACCCTTATTAAATACAGGAAAAATTATTTGGCAGATGAAATACTTTACAGGTATCAAAAAGGGGTGATGTCATTTGAAATTTTTAGTTGGGGTGTGGAGCGCCTAGGAGGGACTCACCACTTGACTTAGTATAGTGGTTCTAGTTCGTCGTGTGTATCATTATTAAAAAATCATCGGAAACATTAACCAAGAGTTACATACTGATGAAAAAGTATTGATGATTTAATGCTACTACCAAGGAAATAGCTACCAAAAGGTATTAGACATGTTCCCTCAGTTTTCGAATCGACCGATATCCGGAAAATGAACAGTCGATATTAAAAAATTTAAGACCAAAGGCACAGTAATAAATAACTGCTAATGTGAAGCAATGAAATATCAAAGAGAAGAAAATGTAAGGGATGATAGAGACTTGGAAGTTTAATTGCACGTGGAAGAAAATGAAGGAAGGTGAGCACAAGGAACTTCACTACATATATGTGATTTATATGCTTATAATTAATATTGATCTCATTATTCATTATTCCAATTTTGATATTGATTTTATAGTTTGTAGGGCTAAGAAAATGTTGATTTAGCTATATGTTATGCACAGTCCCATTCGCCTGAGAATTGGAGGATTCGATATTTCTGTCTTTAAATTTTTTAGTTAATATTTTGGAGAATTAATAAACAATTTAGGTTTTAAAATGTTTATTGTGTAGCTGGATTGTTACTTATTACCATTTTGTCAATAAGAGTTACATATGTTACACTTTAGTATTGTTTTCATATCTTCAAAGAAAAAATGATCCGAGTCGCCTCGGTCTACCCAATTACTTAGGTTAAATAACGTTAAAACCAAGCACTTTTCCTTGCTTACAAAAATGGAAAAAGGGAAAAATGTTGTTACGGGTCCGGTGCTATTTAGGTACCATCGATTTTTGATTTTTTTTTAATTTCCACATAAAGCTTACCTTCTCTAGAGTAGTTTTCAATAAAAAAATTGGATGAACTAGGTTTTAATTTTTTATTTTGATTTAAAAATTTAAAATTACCATTGATTTTCTGTTTATAATGCGAAAACTCCCCTTAATGGAAGGAAACGTCAAGAAAATATTTTTGTTGTTGAATTTAAATATTTATATGAAAGCGTGCAGTGTTGCCAAATCGGGATCTTTTCTAATAGATACTTCCCCTCATTTTTACGTCTAAAATATAATTGGGGAAAATAAAAGCCTCTTTGCTGACCAGAACTAACCATGACCGACCTTTTAGACAAGTTCAAAAGCCCTCAGTCTGGTCGGTCATGGTTAGTTCTAGTTAGTTAAAGTGACTTTTTATTTTATTTATTATACTATTTATTTTATCCAATAATATTTTAGACGTGAAAACTTGCTAACCCAAATTTATTAAATCCGGCAACACTTTTAATATTTATTTTGAATTTGAAGGTGACAAATGTCAATTTTAATGTAGAAAGAATGTATTTGTATGCATTGAAATACGCAGGTAAGCTTTCGATTAAAGCCAAACTTAAGAATTAATTTAAGCATTTAAATCTTTCAGAACCGTCCTCATATAGTGGCCATTTATTTAGAATAACTTCAGCATATTTTTAGTTGACTCGGGGACAGGGCCGGTTTAATTTTTGTCGCCTATTGTCATTTTCTTTTGGATATATCTAGTGTCCGGAAATGACAATAAAAAATTTTAAGGTATGATTTTACATAAAAATATATGAAAAAAGTTCATATTAACCTAGGTCCGGAAATGCTTTCAGAGGGAGCCACACGCCCTTGAAGATGGTGTCATAAAAGTGGCTTTTATTTAATTTATTAGGATCTACTTATAATACAAAATTAACTTTTAGGTATAAGTAAGAGTGATTAGAAGTCACTTTTTAAATATCAGGTGACCCATATTGCAACCAGTAGCGTGGAAACAAAGGGGTGGTTAGTAATTTAGGATCATAAATTTTTGCCGAGTGTATTTTCGCTATCTTTTAAATAAATTATGGGTAGTCCTAGATGGTATGTTCATGAACACCCTGACCCGGGTCAGACGTTTATCTTAAAATTTCTGACGTAATTAAAAATTTAGGAATCTTGTGTCTGTCAAATGTCAAATGTCACCCGTCATCTGTCAAATGTCACCTGTCATATTTCGCAAACCACGTGACTTAGAAAAGTTAGCATACGTGGATGAGATCTATCTTAAGGTCTTACGCATGCGTTAAAATAATGGCGCCTGTCAGCTGTCAAATAGCATCTATCACCTGTCTATTTCGCGAACCATGTGACTTAGAAAAGATAGCTTACGTAGGTTAGACCTATTTTAGATTACTACGCATGCGTTAAAAAATAGCGCCTGTCAGCTGTCAAATGTCAAACGTCAAACGTCAAAACCAATTGCTTTAGGATCTGCTTACGTGGATGAGCTCTTACGTAAACGCTAAAATGACGGCTAACAACTCGGTCGCTTGTCAAACGTCAAATGTCAAACCTAACATGTGGAGGCCCTACGGCTAATCACCAGGCCTGGGTCTTAAGCGTGGAGCGCAGAGCCTTATCTTCAGCTCGTATAATTTAAACCATAATTTTTGTATATTAAATAATAAAACACATTGCATATATTAAATTACTTTATTTAAACCACATATGCAGGGTGAATCAAAAATAGGCTACATTTAATTTGCTACTAACATTACATAAAATTCAACAATACTACATTCTACTAACTATACTTAACTTAAAATTACAATTATCTCTATGTAAGGAAAAATATATTTTTAAATCTTTTTACAGTCCTTTAATTAAATATCTAATAAGTTTGTTATGAATAATTAAACAGTGGCACTGGTGTTTGCGGGAAAGTTTTCTTTTGTTTTAATCTCTAGTCTTACATCAATAATACCAGAATTTAATATTTCAGTCTGTCTTGAACAATCAATTACAATTGAGGAGCATACTTTTTAAAGTTTTTTGGGAGTAAAAAGTGGTTCGTTTTCTTTCTCGTAGTAGCTCTCTTGAAATTCGGAATAAATTTCATAAGGAGTAGCTATTAGTCCTGTTGAAATCTCCAAATTTAAATTATCTTACGGATAAAATTCTAAATTTAAATAAAGCTTTACATTTGATACATTACAATGATCAAATAAGCTACTATTTTTGTTGGATTTATCCTTTCGGGCTGTTTGAAAACCTAACATTATCCATCTGGGTCTTTCCACCTGCACTGAAGTCTTTATTTTCCAGGTAAGTTGTTTTCCAGTTGAAACTGATGGATGTTCTGTGAGTTCCCAGCTTCTAAAACCGATATCCAATTCGGTTCCATTTTCAATAAATTTTAAAAGCTCTATCCGTTCGACATCAGATACTGTAATATGTGGTAGCCTCCAACAATTTATCAATAGTAACTCCTACATTTTCTGCATCAGCCGTGTTAATAATAGCATTTATGTCAGAAGGGCTTCTTACTAACACCAATTCGTGCTTAACATTTATGAGTATTTTTTGAAAGTCTTCAGCAAATCCTAGTAGGGTTCTTAGTGGCACACAAACATTAAAACTTCCAGTGGTCGGGTCAACGATATCGTAAGTAAAATCATCATCAATACCCCAAACAACATTTTAATATTTATTTTATTCGTTAGCATTGTAAAAATATATCCTTTCATGGTTGCTGCTATTCCAGGATATCTAATCGAGTCAATAACCTTTCCACCAATTTCAAGACGAATTTTTCAAAGATTGACCGAAAAAGTTGTTTACAAGTTTCGCTGTGTTTGAAACCGATGAATCAACTCCTTTTAAAAGTCTTCCATCTAGATAAATATGGCTCCCCAGGTAGAGTTATATATATATATATATATATATATATATATATATATATATATATATATATATATATATATATATATATATATATATATATATATATATATATATATATATATATATATATATATATTATATATATATATATATAAAAAAAACTGAGTTTTTCTTTTTTCTTGGGATTTTTGGTTCAACAACAAATCAAACCTATTTTGTTCCATTTTAAAAAGTTTTATTTCAGACGTTTCGGCTGATTTCAGCCTTTATCAATGATTTTTCTATCTAAAACAATTATACAACTAAAGCTTTGATGTTCAGAGTATATGTTAACAATGTACAATATTTATAAAAATGTTTTAAATTTTTTATCGACTTACCCAAAAAGGTTATTCCAGATATAATTGTAACATTTTTCACTTCCAGGTAAAAATTTTATTAACTAACTTAAAGCTACATGGTTAAAAACAGTTTTTCTTAACGAAGTCTTGGATAGAATTAAGACAAAACAAACACTTTGTGGCTTTAATATATTTTCAAGAGGTGGCAGGTGACTTATTATAAACAAAACGCATCATCCAACGATTATAGAGTTTAGAACTGTTATATAAATTAATGTTTTTTTATAAGGGATGTTGCTTATATTAAATACTAAAATAAATTTTTAACTATTACATTTCCAATGGTCATTTTTTGGTGTTGATTTTTAAGATTTGGCTTTTTGTTTATGTTTTTCTAAAACAAAAACAAAAAAGATCGATATATTAAAATATTTTGTCCACAAATTGGTATTTTGTCAAATTCTAGTCTTTGAGTTCGTTGGTTTCGCCCTTCGGCTTACGTTACTACTTAACATTTTTTGAATTTTTGCTGGTCTGCTTACAGTTTTTTTTTCCCGATGGGAAATTTGTTGGGAATGTATGTTTTGTAGTGTTTAGGTTATATGTTTTTTTTTTATACTATTATTTCACTATGAATGCTTGATTAATGATAAAAATATATGTTTTAATAATTATTTGATAAGGTTGTAATATACTTTACTGAGGTTTTTTATGTCAGATTTTTCATTTATTGAGTTATCATTTTTTTTAATATAGATCATTTCCAGAAATTCTCTCCTCTGTTGATTCGGTTCAGTTTTTAGGATTTAGGATTTTAGTGTTGGAGAGAATTTCTGGAAATGATCTATATTAAAAAAAATGATAATTCAATAAATGAAAAATCTGACATAAAAAACCTCATTAATCAAGCATTCATAGTGAAATAATAGTATAAAAAAAAACATATAACCTAAACACTACAAAACATACATTCCCAACAAATTTCCCATCGGGAAAAAAAACTGTAAGCAGACCAGCAAAAATTCAAAAAATGTTAAGTAGTAACGTAAGCCGAAGGGCGAAACCAACGAACTCAAAGACTAGAATTTGACAAAATACCAATTTGTGGACAAAATATTTTAATATATCGATCTTTTTGTTTTGTTTTAGAAAAACATAAACAAAAAGCCAAATCTTAAAAATCAACACCAAAAAATGACCATTGGAAATGTAATAGTTAAAAAATTTATTTTAGTATTTAATATAAGCAACATCCCTTATAAATAAAACATTAATTTATATAACAGTTCTAAACTCTATAATCGTTGGATGATGCGTTTTGTTATAATAAGTCACCGCCACCTCTTGAAAATATATTAAAGCCACAAAGTGTTTGTTTTGTCTTAATTCTATCCAAGACTTCGTTAAGAAAAAACTGTTTTTAACCATGTAGCTTTAAGTTAGTTAATAAAATTTTTACCTGTGAAGTGAAAAATGTTACAATTATATCTGGAATAACCTTTTGGGTAAGTCGAAAAAAAATTTAAAACATTTTTATAAATATTGTACATTGTTAACATATACTCTGAACATCAAAGCTTAGTTGTATAATTGTTTTAGATAGAAAAATCATTGATAAAGGCTGAAATCAGCCGAAACGTCTGAAATAAAACTTTTAAAATGGAACAAAAATAGGTTTGATTTGTTGTTGAACCAAAAATCCCAAGAAAAAGAAAAACTCAGAATATATTCTAAAAGGTTCAAGAAAATAAATTATCAAGTATATATATATATATATATATATATATATATATATATATATATATATATATATATATATATATATATATATATATATATATATATATATATATATATATAATATATATATATATATATTTATATATATATATATATATACACTCTACCTTGGGCGAGCCATATTTATCTAGATGGAAGACTTTTAAAAGGAGTTGATTCATCAGTTTCAAACACAGCGAAACTTGTAAACAACTTTTTCGGTCACCTCTTTGAAGAAATTCGTCTTGAAATTGGTGGAAAGGTTATTGACTCGATTAGATATCCTGGAATAGCAGCAACCATGAAAGGATATATTTCTTACAATGCTAACGAATAAAATAAATATTAAAATGCTGTTTGGGGTATTGATGATGATTTTACTTACGATATCGTTGACCCGACCACTGGAAGTTTTAATGTTTGTGTGCCACTAAGAACCCTACTAGGATTTGCTGAAGACTTTCAAAAAATACTCATAAATGTTAAGCACGAATTGGTGTTAGTAAGAAGCCCTTCTGACATAAATGCTTTTATTAACACGGCTGATGCAGAAAATGTAGGAGTTACTATTGATAAGATTGTTCGGAGGCTACCACATATTACAGTATCTGATGTCGAACGGATAGAGCTTTTAAAATTTATTGAAAATGGAACCGAATTGGATATCGGTTTTAGAAGCTGGGAACTCACAGAACATCCATCAGTTTCAACTGGAAAACAACTTACCTGGAATATAAAGACTTCAGTGCAGGTGGAAAGACCCAGATGGATAATGTTAGGTTTTCAAACAGCCCGAAGGATAAATCCAACAAAAATAGTAGCTTATTTGATCATTGTAATGTATCAAATGTAAGCTTATTTAAATTTAGAATTTTATCCGTAAGATAATTTAAATTTGGGATTTCAACAGGACTAATAGCTACTCCTTATGAAATTTATTCGAATTTCAGAGCTACTACGAGAAAGAAAACGAACCACTTTTTACTCCCAAAAAACTTTAAAAAGTATGCTCCTCAATTGTAATTGATTGTTCAAGACAGACTGAAATATTAAATTCTGGTAATATTGATGTAAGACTAGAGATTGAAACAAAAGAAAACTTTCCCGAAAACACCAGTGCCTACTGTTTAATTATTCATAACAAACTTATTAGATATTTACCATTAATAGGACTGTAAAAAAGATTTAAAAAATATATTTTTCCTTACATAGAGATAATTGTAATTTTAAGTTAAGTATAGTTAGTAGAATTAGTATTGTTGAATTTTATGTAATGTTAGTAGCAAATTAAATGTAGCCTATTTTTGATTCACCCTGCATATGTGGTTTAAATAAATTAATTTAATATATGCAATGTGTTTTACTATTTAATATTCAAAAATTATGGTTTAAATTATACGAGTTGAAGATAAGGCTCTGCGCTCCACGCTTAAGACCCAGGCCTGGTGATTAGCCGTAGGGCCTCCACATGTTAGGTTTGACATTTGACGTTTGACAAGCGACCGAGTTGTTAGCCGTCATTTTTTAGCGTTTACGTAAGAGCTCATCCACGTAAGCAGATCCTAAAGCACATGGTTTTGACGTTTGACGTTTGACATTTGACAGCTGACAGGCGCTATTTTTTAACGCATGCGTAGTAATCTAAAATAGGTCTAACCTACGTAAGCTATCTTTTCTAAGTCACATGGTTCGCGAAATATGACAGGTGATAGATGCTATTTGACAGCTGACAGGCGCCATTATTTTAACGCATGCGTAAGACCTTAAGATAGATCTCATCCACGTATGCTAACTTTTACAAGTCACGTGGTTTGCGAAATATGACAGGTGACATTTGACAGATGACACGTGACATTTGACATTTGACAGACACAAGATTCCTAAATTTTTAATTACGTCAGAAATTTTAAGATAAACGTCTGACCCGGGTCAGGGTGTTCATGAACATACCATCTAGGACTACCCATAATTTATTTAAAAGATGGAATACACTCGGAAAAAATTAATATGATCCTAAATTACTAACACCCCTTTGTTTTGCCACGCTACTGGTTGCAATATGGGTCACCTGATATTTAAAAAGTGACTTCTAATCACTCTTACTTATACCTAAAAGTTAATTCTTGTATTATAAGTAGATCTAATAAATTAAATAAAAGCCACTTTTATGACACCATCTTCAGGGCGTGTGGCTCCCTCTGAAAGCATTTCCGGACCTAGTTAATATGAACTTTTTTCATATATTTTTATGTAAAATCATACCTTAAAATTTTTATTGTCATTTCCGGACACTAGATATATCCAAAAGAAAATGACAATAGGGCGACAAAAAATTAAACCCGGCCCTGTCCCCGAGTCAACTAAAAATTATGCTTCCATCTAGATAAATATGGCTCGCCCAAGGTAGAGTGTTATATATATATATATATATATATATATATATATATATATATATATATATATATATATATATATATATATATATATATATATATATATATATATATATATATATATACCGGGTGTTTCAAATTCGACTCTCACCATTGGGATCTCGGAAACTATAGGAGATACGAAGATGGTTAAATTGGGGCAAAGTTGGGCATTTATGTGACCAACAATATACCGTTTAGAAAGTTTGAAAATTCCGAGTAATTCCGGAGATATCCGGAAAAAACGAAATTTTGAAAATCGTTTTATTTTTCCTGGGTTTCTTTTTCAACGAATTCCAAAATAAATAATACATTTGCATTGTCACTTTTTCCGCTCTATCGAATGGTGTTCATAGTTTTGCAACTCGACGTTTCGTTTTTGCGTAACCATCATCAACTTTTTTTTTCTTATGGACGCCATATGGGAATTCCACAAATTTGAATGGCCCTTTTTATCACATTTTCAACGATGTATCATAAGTTACCCTTGTTGCCTGGAAAATCCGAAAAATTAACTGGAATATTTTTATAACGTAGTTGGCTTTGATTTCTCAAATCGGTGACGTGTAAATGACATTCTGTGTTTACTGTCAGTTGTGGTGTCGTTAAAAATGGAATTCACCAATGAAGAAAAACGAGATATGGTAAAACTTTTTTACAAGAATGATTGGAACAGTGTGAAAACATCGGGAGTGTATCTTAACTCGTATCCCGAGAGACACTAGACAGTCCACTACAGTACAAAATCCAATGATTGGTGAAGGCACTCCTGATATCTCTGCATTTCTCTCTAACAATAGGCTTATGTACTACTATGCTCTTCCAGCAATAAACAATGTTACTACTAAAATCATAAAAGTTTTCAAAAACTTACAGACTATTAAAATCACACAAAAGTTTTCTAAAAAAGTTGGAAATTTATTCACTCCTTTAAAAGATAGAATGCAAATCACTCATAAACCAGGAGTGGTTTATAGCATTCCTTGCTCCTCCTGCAACCAGGTATACATAGGACAAACTGCAAGAGTCCTCAAAGACAGATTAACGTCACACAGAAGTGATTGTAGACTGCAGAAACGTTCTTGTGCTTTAGCAGAACATGCCCTGGATACAGGACATGAACCGGACTATACATCAGTCTCCATTTTACATACAGAAAATAATTTAAAAAAGCGACTGTTTCTTGAGATGGCTGAAACACATTTATCTAACAACTGTATCAATAAAAAAAGAGATATTGCTGAACTGAACGCAGTATACTCTTATATAATCACTGTAAATGCCAGCTCAGGGGACCGGTCTGCCGCCTCGGTCTCTTCTGTGGATTCATGATTTCATTGCAAATACTTACCAGCTTGTTATACACTAATACATGTAGATATTTATAAGTTAACATAAAAAATTGTTCTTTATTTTTTATTTCTATCTTTAAGCTTGTTTTCTCTTCCTGTAACTCTAAACTTGCAAGATACCCACTGGATATAAGTTTGTTCTTTAATTATCATAGTTTCTTAATATATAATAAATTAAAATTAATAATTTGAAACAATAAACTGTAACATTGTCAAAAAAGCGAAAGGGGAATAAATTACACTAGTGGGGTGAGTCGCCTCCTAGTGAGAGGGATGCGATTCACTCCCATCGCGCCATCTAGTGAGACAGTACCCAGCTTTGAGAGCCGTCATCCTCTTAGTGACAGGAGGTGGGGTGACGACACCCACAGCTGGCGACATCTAATATCAGTTCCGCGTAGTGATCCGCAGATTTCTTTCGCGAGAACCACGAATCTTCATGCAGTAACCTGCAAAAATAATTTTATTCTCTTGTCGCTCCATTGTTCTGTAAAAAAACCATGCCGGTAACAAGTGAGGTTATGGTATAGGTTAAACACATGGTGAATTGTAATCGGCATGTAGCTAATTAATCGTTATGTATAGTTAATTAATATGGGTTCTGATGTTCTTGAGTGTCGCAACAATACTTCAATTAATACTCACGTTGTACCCAAGGTAATCCATTTGTTCTTTATATTTAAGATCTTAATTTTAACGCTTTTCTCTGTATTTTTCAGCCCCGATGAAGGGAACAATAAATTCTCGAAAGCTCGGTAGTAATAACAAAGAGTTTTACTTATAAATAAAGCCTAATCTGACTTAAACCCCAAAAACCACAATCTTGGTTTCTAACTAGTCAAGTCAAGACTATCATTCCTTTTATTATATATATATATATATATATATATATATATATATATATATATATATATATATATATATATATATATATATATATATATATATTTATATATATATTTATATATATATATATATATATATATATATATATATATATATATATATATATATATATATATATATATATATATATATATATATATATATATATATATATATATATATATATATATATATATATATATATATATATATATATATATATATATATATATATATATATATATTTATATATATATATTATATATATATATATATATATATATATATATATATATATATATATATATATATATATATATATATATATATATATATCGGTTTGCTGTACCGGTATTCGAATTTCGTCATTATTTTTAAAAGAGTTAGTGTACGGCAAATGACTATGTCTCTCAATTTTTGTAATAGAGTTATCAAAGTTTAGGGGGTCCGTCACATTTAAAATACTCATTTTGAGAATTTTTGACAATTAGGCCTAGAGATTCAAGAAAGCCTTTATTTTCTGCTGTTAGGCTCTTTTTAGTTTTTAACAATTGTTCAAAATCAGCAATTTTCTTGTAGTTATATTTATTAACCATACTACGTCTGCTTTGTACAGCAGTTTGTAATATACTTATAAACACGACACAAAACGTTTGCCTATATAGATTTTCTTAAATGCATTCTTACAGTAATAACTTCTCCTCTAAAGTCAACCAATTCCCCGTCTTGATCGATCAGTTTCAATACAATGTTGTCTATAACTCTAGTAGATACCGGCATATAAATCACATTTCGAGGAATTTCTATTATTTTAAAAACAGCCGGTACTGATGATGAGAATTCATGTATTGTATGAACAAGCTTATTATTGTGATAAACCCCTGTAACAATATTACACTCGATTTTAATCACATTAATTTTTAAAATATTTACAGGGGTTTGAGATACATGTTTAATATTGGGCTGTAGCAAAATATTATGAAATCCTAACAAGTTTCCAATAGAATTTTCCTTAGTAAAGTCAACTGTATGAGAACATTCAAGCTCACACTTGAGCGTATTTACATTGCCCTTTAGACTTAGGGTACAATTAAATTTCTTGTTGCTTTAATTTTTGTCACGAATTGCTTGCTGTAGATAATCATTTATTGCAGTTATTTCGTACGATCCAGTGGGGATTTCCAAAGTAATATCACCAACATAAAATTTATTATTGGTTGTATCAATATTGGCAATAGCATTAAAAGTTTCTAAACTAATTAGACCAAGTTCATACTGGCTAGTTTCATCCCTCAGATCAAGAGGGGGAGTATAATTAGCTTTTAAAATTGAACTGTTACCACTCAAACTAAAGGTATGCATGATAGCTCAATTAAGGCTGAAGATAAATTTTGTATTTATATGTATTTATAAGGCTTCAAATATAGACCTAGACCACCCTTGTAAAGCCCTAAATATAAAATGTTTCCAGTTTTTTCAAGAGCTATAGATTCCATTGTTTCGTTATGTCGCTGAGACTCCTTCAACTTGGCTGCAGCATTCCTAGCATTGTTCACTGCATTTATTATCCCCGCAGTTCCTCCGCTAAGAGCGCCAATTGCGCTTAAACAGGCAAAAAGTGGTACTAAAAATGGTAGGAAACCTCCGATTTTGGGGAGAGGCACAATGCCTGTAGGATGAACTTTTTCCACACCAGTAAATGCTTTTAAAGCTACTTCAGCAGCTGATGTGAGGTTTTCTGGTTTTTCAGTATACAGTGCATTCCTCGCTTTGTGAAAAGCAGTCATGAAAGGAATACCTTTGCCTCTTCGAGCAGTGATTTTCTTGTTTGATTTATTTTTAAACTTTTGCATGTCTGCACAGTACAAACTCCTTAGTAATACTAACTGTTATATAAGAATAGTAACTAATAAATACATACCTCTCTACACTCTGCAGACATTAGGCACCAGCCAGTCATTACGATAACACGCATCTAAAGTTAACAATATTAACTAATAAATACCAGCTTCTCTATACTCTGTAGTCATTGAGCACCAACCTGTCATTACGATAACACGCATCTAAGAGGCTACTTGGAGAAAAAGAGATCCTTGGTTAATAAAAATATAGTTATTTAGAAAAACAGGGCTGTTATTTGAAAATACAGGGCTGTTATTTGGAAAAACAGGGCGGTTATTTGAAAATACAGGGCTATTATTTGGAAAAACAGGGCTGTTATTTGAAAAACAGGACTGTTATTTGGAAAAACATGGCTGTTATTTGGAAAAACAGGGCTGTTATTTAAAAAACAGGGCTGTTATTTGGAAAAACAGTGCTGTTATTTGAAAATACAGGGCTGTTATTTGAAAATACAGGACCGTTATTTGGAAAAACAGAGCTGTTATTTGAAAATACAGGGCTGTTATTTGGAAAAACAGGGCTGTTATTTCAAAAAACAGGGCTGTTATTTAAAAAACAGGGCTGTTATTGGGAAAAACAGTGCTGTTATTTTAAAATACAGACCTGGTATTTGGAAAAAACGGGGCTGTTATTTAAAAAACAGGGCTGTTATTTGGAAAAACATGGCTGTTATTTGAAAAACAGGGCTGTTACTTGGAAATACAGTGCTGTTATTTGAAAATAAAGGGCTGTTATTTGGAAAAACAGGGTTGTTATTTGAAAAAAACAGGGCTGTTATTTGGGGAAGAGGGGCTGTTGTTGGGGGAGAGGGACTGTTGCTGGGAAGAAATTATTAACACTTATACCTTAATAATTTAAAAGAAGGGTTCTGCAGCCATGGATTTGAACAAGCTTGATAAGGATGTTAAACGCAGAATAATTGAAGCTTCCAATAGTATTCGTAAAAAATATTTGGATTTAAAGAGGAAATTGGGTGAGCAAGCCGAGGTGCAATTTAAAGAATATCAGAACTCCAGTGCTCAGCGACCAGAAAGAAGCGGAGTTTGCAAGCAGATCCATCCAAACATTCTTCAACTCCTTGACGAACATTCGCGCAATGTAAAAAGACTATATGATTCTCTGAAAGCTGGCCGTTATGAAAATGCTGTTACATTGGAGAATATGTATAGACCTTTGGCAAAACTAATATCCGAGTCGATGCAGTATGGTAAACAATCTACACCATTTACACCCAAGTCTGTAAAAAGATGACAAAGTGAAAACTTTTCTCCGACAGTAATAAAAAAACCACGATTCCCACTTAATTTTACTGGTCCTGTTCAAAAACATGACGAGCTAGCTGTTCAAGAAGAGGAAGAATATAACGATAAACCAATTGATTCCGAGACACGAGAAGACAGTTCACCAATGGCTCAGGATATGAACAATGGCGAGGGAGCTGATTTAAACAGAACTATGTATGAACATAACCCTGAAGAAAGTTACTTTGACGACGAGTTTAGAGTCGATCCTCAATTTAATCCTGTTCAAATGGATAGTATTGCGAAAGAATCCTTTAGGGAATATCTAGATCAGTATGATCCGCTACCGAGAGAATATGTGAAAGGATTTATAACTAATACGGAAAACGAGTACGATCGCACATATTTAAAACATGATTTAACCACCGATCATCTAACTTTTGGTGATTCTCGGCTTGAATTTAACGGACCGGATATTTATATATAAGAAGAAAAATTTACTGGAACTCCTGGACTATATGAACTTTTATTTAAGACCAATCTTTAAAAAAAAAACAAATTGACCGCACTAGATGAGCGAGCATTTACAAAAATTATTTTGCTAACAAATGCAAACAAGAGAAATTTCGATGAAAAGGAACAACCTGCTGGAAATAGAGGTATTAAATATATGCTAACAATTAAATCATTACTTTAACGTATAAAGGAGGAACAGGCAAGAAAGCAGAGAGAACGCGACAAGCAATTACGAATTACATGTCACAACAGCCTCAGGGTTATGGCTTACCAATCGAGAGTCAGTCTGGTTTCTTACCTGATTAAAAAACATTTTCCAATAATAAAATTGACTACGTTTACTGGGATGATCCAAATGAGCTTGTGGATAGAATAATATTGTTAATGGTAAGTAAGGTAGCTGGTAATAACTATCATGATAACGAGATTATAAGTATTCTTGAAGAGTTAAGAGAAGCTGGTATCCTTGAATAAACTGATTAGTCATAGTAACACACTTTCATTAGCACGATGACTCTTGACAAATTTGGACGTAATTTAACACATCCCTATCATCTAGCAAAAAAGCTTAAAAGAGAAAATGATTTGAAAGATATTCCTGAAAAGACTTTGTATGGTTACATGAATATAATGTTGACTTGCGAAAAGGTTCATCAAGGTATCTTTTTATAAATGGTTTAAAATTTGACTATTATATGTTTCCTATTAAGATTGGAATAATTGAATATGTTAACATTGACTCACCTGTAAAAACTTTTATCAACAAAAAAGAATATAAAGTACCGAGCGATTTACTGCAGCAAGAGTTAAAATTTGATGATAAAATTTCGTTTTGAGGGGATAAACTAAAATCACATACTAAAATATCTGTTTTGTTTGTAATTAAATATCCTATTTCATAGGTTTGGTATATAGATACATCTTTGTAATTTTAGGTTAAGTATAGTTAGTAGAAAGTAATAGTTCTGTAATAGTGTAACATTGTAATTTTATGTTAAATGTAACTATGTGGCTTAAATAAAATAATTTAATATATATATATATATATATATATATATATATATATATATATATATATATATATATATATATATATATATATATATATATATATATATATATATATATATATATATATATAAAATGTGTTTTATTATTCAGAAATTGTGGTTTAAATTATACGAGATTAATATCGCTAAGGCTCTACGTTCTGTTCTGCGCCCCACGCTTAAGCCCCCAGGACTGGTGCTTAAGCGTGGGGCTTCACATGTTTGGTTTGACATTTGAAGTGACAGCTGACAGGTACTATTTTTTAACGCATGCGTAATACCTTAAGATCTCGTACACGTAAGCTAAATTTCCTAAATCACGTGGTTTGCGAAATATGACAGTTGACAGGTGCTATTTGACAGCTGACAGGCGCCATTATTTTAGCGCATGCGTAAGACCCTAAGATAGATCTCATCCACGAAAGCTAAATTTCCTAAGTCACGTGGTTTGCGAAATATGGCAGGTGACAGGCGACATTTGACATTTGACAGATAGTAATAGCCACGCCCCAAATAACGCGTCACACAAGATTCCTAAATTTTTAATTACGTCGGAGATTTTAAGATAAACGTCTGACCCGGGTCACGGTGTTCATGAACATACCATCTAGGACTACTATTATGTTTCTTTAAACATTTTTACGTAAATCTTTTGGCAACGGGTGTAAAAGAATAACTACGTTTTAAAATAGTATTCAAACATCTTCTTATTTTTATTACATAGCCTGTTTACTGTATTTACGCCACGGCAGTCGTCCTTTTAAGTCCGTTTATCTCGAAAACCGTCGACTATACGACTTTATACCAAGGAAACCTTTTTTACGTAAAAATGTTTTAGAAACATAATTTATTTAAAAGATAGCGAAAATACACTTGGCGAAAAAAAAATGACCCTAAATAACTAACCACCCTTTGTCCCCATGCCACTGGTTATAATATGGGTCACCTGATATTTTAAAAAAGTGACTTTCAATCACTCCAACTTATACGTAGAAGTTAATTTCGGTATTGTTAGTAGATCCTAATAAATTAAATAAAAACCACCTTTATGACACCAACTTCAAGGGCCTGTAGCTCCCTCTGGAAGAATTTCCGGACCTATGTTAATATGAATTTTTTTTCATATCATTTTATGTAGAATCGTACCTTAAAATTTTTCATTGTCATTTTCGGACACCTTGTATTAACAAAAAATTTATCATTAAAAAAATGTGAACTTCACTGGAAAGTCTTATAAATACTTAATAAACAAAAACAAAAGGAAATCATACAGAAAATTAAATTACAAGTCATTAAAACCACCCAATTTCATATTATAAAAATAAAATAAACATTAAAATGGTAAAACAAATAGGTACTTTTTTTGAACTATGTATTATTCAATTATAGGCAAAACCCTATACCAACATATTTCTACGATTCTTTTTTTTATTAATTTAATTTATATTATTTACCTTATAAAATTACCGTTTATTAGTTTAATAATTAAACCTAAATAAGTAGATATTGTATGATGTATGTATGCATATATTGTATGAATCATATATAGAGTTGCTTTTTTTAACTTATGAGATTGAGTCACTCTCCTACGGTTCTTGCGCGCAAATTTCTCATGCGTAAAAAAAAGTTCTATATGTACTTGTTTCACAAATTACTATAAAGCTGTTTATTTATGATGATTTTTATAATATTTCGGTAAAACTGAGTTTTCATACATCTACTTAATTTAATAATGATTCTGTTTTGCGTATTAGGTCTCCAATTAAAAAAAATTTAAAAAATGTTGTAAACATAGTTTTAGTTATCGTTTCGTGTCTATACGTTGTCTCTTTGAAATGCAAGTTTTGCGTAAATAATGTTACGAAATAAATATCTTATAGTCTATTATACCACTTTGCATTTCGTAAAGACCTTCTTCAAACAAACGTCTAAATTAAACTTGGTAATGCTCTTAATGTACCAAGGCACTCGCATTGACTCTTCGAGTATAAGCTATGTGCCAGACGGAAATGAAAACACACATCAAATAAAGATAGATAAAGGCTCGCGTGGCCTATTCAAGTGTTGGCAAATATACTAACAACTGATTCCATTACCGCCCCTATTTAGGCCTGATTGAAATGAAATTGACACATCTGCTACTTAAAATCACTGATCCACTTGTCTCACTTATGTGATTTGGAAAAGCAGTAGCGTTCATAATATTTTAACAAGTATAGCAAGGGATTTCCTATGTTCTGCTCGGCGACGCACCACCCGTATATATATATATATATATATATATATATATATATATATATATATATATATATATATATATATATATATATATATATATATATATATATATATATATATATATATATATATTATTTTATATATATATAAAATATATATAAAAATTTTTATATATATATATATATATATATAAAATATATATATATATATATATATATATTATATTTTATTCAATTTTCTTAAACCATTTATTTATAATAAGTTTCTTGTTTCTTGGGGATAGGTTTTTTATTTGTTATTTAAGGCACATTACTTTTACGTTTCGCCACCAGAACTACTCCCAAATTTTAAAAAAAAATTAGAAACACTTTGAAAAAAAAAAAATTTTTATTAAACAAATAAACAAAATTTTAAACAACACTTTTAAATTTTTCAACAATTAAAATAATACTAAAAAAAAACAGTTACTGACGGGTAAAAAAAAATGTTGCCACCCAATCCCCCGGTTTTTGAAAAAAAAAAATATATTT
>JAHBCN010007609.1:0-42633 GCA_019359885.1 Listronotus oregonensis | reverse complement strand
ATAAGAACTTACAAGTATTAAGTTATTTATATTAATTTTTGGAGAAAGTAATCCAAATGAGAAAACAAAGGGTTTTCTAAAAATATATCTTTAATAACTGACTTAAATTTTTTAAATTTTATTATAGATTTTATTATCTGAGGTAGCTTGTTAAGTGCCTTAACAGTCATATACAGTGAACTCTTTTCAAAAAGTGCAGTGTTATGTCTCATAACACTAGGATTGCAGGGGTACCTCGTTTGCATTCCAACATTAAACTAAGAATTTTTAGGGAAAGAGTGTTGGTATTTTTTATAGAAAATCAAAATTTTATAATTTTATTTTCTATTAAAAATATTTATTTATCTGGTAACTGAATGTGGTAATAGCTATTTAATATCAATTACTGCCTGAGTTGGTTACAACATTTTTTCGGTCATCGTTTCGTTATTAAATTTTAAAAATCATAATTTTTCTTGAGTTTTTTTAGGATGTACCTATTTCCGTTTCAGGCAACCAAAGTGACATATGTTTTAATGGTTTTTGTTTGAATGACAAGGTTATAAATAGACTCAATGTTTGTTTATTTTTAGTTGCCTATACCATAAGCGTCTAAAAAAAAAAATCATGCATTAATGAGGGCTATTAATCAATGATTTTGTTTACTTTAATAATACTTACAAATAAACGATGACCGATTTTTTTTTAACATCTATTAACTGTAATACTAAAAAAATGAGCAAATATTGAAAGAGAGTTTAAATAAAAAAAGTTATCCAGTATACAAACATTAATTTAGCAAAGGCTATGGTGATTCAAGATAAGGAGCACCATCTCCTATGACTATTTGGCTCAAAAAGTGGCTCCAAAATAGCATTAAATAAAGAGGCGCTGGTGTAGCGGAGGGTATGGTGTGAACCAATGAACTTGACTGCAATATATAAAGTGAGGTTTAAAAAGGGTCCTCTGGAACACCAACGCCATCTTAATTTACTGCAATTTAAGGGCCACTTTTGTAATACAGAGACGAACCTCCTTGGAGAATACACTTATTAACACTATTTAAAAAATTAAATTCGTCTTTATCCAAAGTCTTCGGGTTATTAAAAAGGTTGCCTGCTTTTCAAATTCACATCAATAAATCTCGGCGTATATTGACTTTAAAGAGTGAGGGGCCAAACAAAAAAATAAGTTATTTCCCAAATTAATTAATGTGCCCCCTCCCCTCACAAGTTACTGTTGGCAAGTACCCATTGCAGTCACAAAAAAAAACATGTTTAAATCTGGAAAACGGGCTGGTCATTTTACTGGTGCGTTATTTCCTTTCATACAATCCATTGCTGGCCAGGGCGGCTGCGGTACGGAAACTAGTTGGTCCGGTCCCCACCACTGGATTGACAAGATCGGCGATTAAAGACATCATTAAAGAATACTCCCTCGATGTTTAAGGAAAATGGAATACTACGCCCTCAACTTCTGCAAAAAATTTTGAGCCATCCAAACAAGTCAATAGCAAAAAAAACACCTTTTGAATTCTCCGGGAAAAAGGAACAAGAAAAGAGCCCGTGGAACACATTCTTTGCGTTTTTCCCCCCCCCTCACATTTGAAGGGAACTCCATGTGGCAAACTGGCCATTACGGGCCCGAAATTGGGGGAACCCAATAAAGACGTCGTCAACTATTTCAAATCAATAGGTTGGACGACGCAGTAAATCTCCCGCCTATAAGAGGAAGCACAAAGGACCTACTGAGGTCTAGGTGCATTGGTATATTACCACCCTCTGAACGTTCAGATCAGAACAGACAATCCATCGGTTTTCATTTATAAGTCTAAAACATTAAAATATTTTTTTTTAAACGATGGTTGATGATTTCCTTGTACTATTTTTTAAAAATAACATTTACTTGTTTTATTATTAATATTGTTTGCGTTAATTGACAAAATTTGTTTCAGCAAAACCGTTGTTCTAACTGAAATTTTTTAGAAGGTAAGAAAAAGTCCAAATACGTTTAGTTACCATATAAAAATATCTGGGTTAACAAAATATTTAAGTATGACGTCATAAACTCTTTTTAAAGAAGATCGCTATACATAGGCTATACCACGAAAAAACGCCATTCTACACTGTCTGACTATATACCAGAAAACATTAAAACCAACTAGCACGTTTTAAAGAAATTTAGAAAAAACTAATATTTAAAAAAAATCTTTAACGTTCTCCACCGGCTAATCGAAGCAATTTTATTGTAACTAAGTTGGCTTAAATAAACTTATTTTAACGTCAAAAGTGTTTTAAAAATTTGTACCCGGACTTTCCATACACCCTGTATACGACAGAATGAAAATATCGATTGCTCCAAATAAAACTTTACTTTAATTACCCATTAAATTACGGAAATTCATATTGGGCAAAGTGTCAAATCCAAAAAATCAATCACTTGTATAAACAAAGATAAAACTCGCATGCGCAATACATTTTTATATATTTTTTGAAAGTTGAAGTCTTTGAGCTAAGTCAATATTTAGTTTTAATACATGGGTTTGCAGAAAATTTTTGACACCAAATTTAAAAATAGCATATTACAAAAAAAAACATATTTGTTAGCAATGGAAAGCAAATGATAATAGCTATCCTTGTTGCAAAATTTTAATAATAATCATTATCATTGCTTGAAATAAGCAAGTAAATAAATTAAAAATTACCTGAATTTAAAAACATAGACGGAACACTTGTAAAAACAAAAATCTAAAAAGGACAGACGCGTGCGCTCGAGTTACGCAATTCAACAAGAAAATTACCTGTTGCGCGCTACAGAAAATATCCGCTAAAAGTTAAAAAAAATCAACCGGTAAAACACTTGACTTTCTAAAAGTTTTTCGCGACAATAATCCGTAAAAACTGACCAATACTCCCCGGTTACGGTCAAAAAAGTACTAAAATGACCCCTCAAAGACAAAACTTTGGGAAGGCGTTTATTTCGACGTCGCGACGTTCACGAGATTTGGTTTATTTTTAAACCGTCGCGATCGTGCAACGTCACGACGGACCCCTTACGTCTTTTTTCGCTGTGTCAATAGAAAACATACAAATTTAAGTCAGCTGGGAAGGGATATTGTGATTTTTGGAACAGGCACAGCGGGCTCGTTAACGGATTGATTAATGAGAAATAGTTTTAGTTTCACTACGCGTAATCTTGACAAAAAGATCTTAATCAAAGTAACTAAATTAAATCCAAATGTGATTAACTATCTAAAAATATTGTTTGTGTTAACTATATATAAAAGTATAATACAAACGCATATTAATAAATATATTACTTTTTCATAAAATATTACAAATCTAGGAGAACGTTAGTAAGCCGTGAAAAAAATTGTAGTAAGTAAATATAGTAATAAATAAGTAATGTCAGGTGGTTTCTGAGATATTGGATTTTGAAAATCGCCCATTTTATTATTGATTGCCTGACTGAAACAGGAAAGGTAATATCGTTTTGGGGGGGGTATTTTAGTTGGCAAGGGGGCCCCGTTCAGAGGTCATAAGACAAAGGTTTTAAAATGCGCGGGAGAATTTCATTCCATTCCTTAAACTGAGAGAAAAAAGAACAGATCCTACCAAAAACACTTATGCAAAATAAGGGCGGATGAGCTAGCGAGACATGGATCATCCATACCTATATTGGACCAGAACCTGCCCTTGAGTGACCAAAGCCACGACAGGGAAAAACCAGGGAAGGGATCCAAAAAACACGAGGAATACTAAAACCTTAGTAGAATAAGGAGGAAAACCAAATGGACCCATCCAAAGGAGCGAATGAAGAACCACTGAAAAGTAAGAAAAGACTTCGCAAAACGTGGGTTTTTAAAGGGGGGAAAATAACCAAAGAGGACTCACACAAGATAGGTCTAAATGGGGCCCCCAGGCAGAATGTGCACAGGGGAAGAACAGCCTACCATATCCTGTGCGATTGAAGCGTTGAATCACAAAAGAAGGCATTAATTGGGCAACCAAAAATAAGCCCACGGGGAAATATATCACCAACCAGTCTTGGAGTTATACAGACTTGTAGAAGGAACAACTCTAATGGGTGGATTGGTATAAAAGATAATGAGAGATTAGGCACAAAACGCCCAAAAGGGTGCGTAAATCTAGAGCGCTCTCAGGGAATAAGAAAATAAGGGCCAAGTTTCTATTCGAAAACCTCGCCTTTTACTGATATATAAAATTGGTCCAAGTCTTTTTTTGACTTGGCAAGTATTTACTGATCTGTGTATTAATAAAAAAAACTTTCTATATTAATGAGAAAAGAACATTCATTAATACAGATAGATCACAATCAGTTTTTACTTGTCACAAGGCTGTGGCAGTATCAGGTTTCATTTTAATTTGATTCCCCAAAAAATCATATTCAAAAATATAGGCTGTATTTGTTCCTCGAAGACGCAAAATTAATTGACTTTATCAAGAAGCTCGTCTGCTTCCATATACAAGTTTCTGCACGCAACTATTAGAAACTAAACTGAAATATCAATATCTCATCTAAATAATATTCTTTCTTGAATAGCCAATAAATAGGTCTGTTTTTTATTTAGAAATAGTGTACACTATTTTACATTTTTTTTACGTCAGTGCTCTTATTAAAGGTGTATTTTAGGGGGGGAGGGTTTAAAATGGGAATGAAAGTTTGTATTGAAAAATTGTCATTTTTGAAGTTGTAAATGTGTGAGTGGTAATTGGGCTTCTGATTACCCAGAAAGATAGAAGACGTCAGCTAAGAAAGGATTTTAGAAAACTTTCTCCCTGGAGGGGTAGACTGAGCGGTGAAAAAAAGTATGGACTAGTATGGAACTTTATCTCTGGACAAAACACGAAAGTTAGCATGTAGGTTATATCAATGATCTTAATATTTTTGAAATTACAACCTTGGGTGGGTTAAAATAAGGATAAAAGTTTGCATAAATTATTTGTAATTTTTGAGTTGTAAATATCTAAGTTGGTATTTAGGCTTATGTTTCTCCAGAAAACTAGGAGTCATTAGCTAAGAAAGGATTTTAGGAAAATCCCTTTCTGAAAGGGTGGAAGTTTGTATGGAACTTCGTCATTTCTGGACTTAGAAGTATGAATATAATATGTATGTAAGCTATTAATAATAATTTAAAATGATCTGTTTTAACATTTTTTAAATACATCTCTTAAGGGGTTAACATGGGGATGAAAAATTGCATGGAAAAATCGTCATTTTTGAAATTGTAAATATGGCAGTTGGTACTTAGGAGTCTGATTACTCAGAAAAATAAAAGATCTCAGGTAAAAAAGGATTTTAGGAAACTTTCCCTCTAAATGGTAGAATGAGGGATGAAAGTTTGGAACTACTTCATTTGGACTTAGATATATGAACATTGATTTCTAGGCTATTAATTAAAATTTTTGAAATTACATCACTTGGAAGGTTAAAATGGAGCTAAAAGTTTGTTTAAAAAATCGTCATTACCCATAAAATTAGAGAGTGTTTTTGGAACTTCACCACCTGTGGGGTTAAAAGGGGGGGTGGAAGTTTGTATAAGAAATTCGTAATAACCAAGGAAGTTTGAAGGTTTAGGGGGCCCAATGCTATGGCCCATTCGATCAAAAAATGTCCACCCCCCTATAAAAAAAACTGCTGAGCCCCCACGATTTTGCGCAGTAAAAAATTCCCAAAATATTTTAATGTGATGCCTACCGAAACACAGTTTGTAGGTAGGCAACACATTACCTTTTGACAAGCCGTTGTGAATTAAATGTTTTGTTGTCGTTTGCGCCGTATTAATTTCTGGGAGTCTGATTACTCAGAAAAATAAAAGATCTCAGGTAAAAAAGGATTTTAGGGAAAATTTTCCCCCTAAATGGTAGAATGGGGGAAAAGTTTTGGGAAATACTTCATTTGACTTATGAACATTGATTTCTAGGCTTTAATTAAAAATTTTTTTAAAATTTCATCATTGGGGAAAGGGTTAAAAGGGGGGTAAAAGTTTGTTTAAAAAATCGTCATTACCCATAAAATTAGAGAGTTTTTTGGGGAAATTCACCACCTGTGGGGTTAAAAGGGGGGGGAGATGGAAGTTTGTAAAAAAATTCTAACAAGGAAGTTTAAGGGTTTTTAAGCCCAATGCTATGGCCCATTCACGACGATTCTGGGGTAACAAAACCCCCCAAAAAATTGTAATGTGATGCCCCAAAAATTTTTTTTTTTTCCCCTGGTATGCCTACCGACAAAAGTTTGTGGGGAAACACATTCCTTTTGACAGAGCCGTTGTGAATTAAATGTTTTGTTGTCGTTTCGCCGTATTAATTTCGATTGTTTTGCCTTGTGTGATTTTATTTTTTGGATTGATAAAAACCTTCAATTTTAGTGATTATTGGTTTATTTAATTTAACTAGAATTTTTGGTTTATTGTTTGTTACTTAAAAGATCATAACAAAATGCCTGAAAGTTGTATGGTTTTGTCTTGCAAATCCAAAGGTAACATAACCGAAATACCCCTAATTAGGAAAACAATTCAAAATCACTTTTACAAAACCATAAACTAATCTTGAATTGGGACTTCAAAAATCTTGTCCAGTTTAATGCTTCAAGACACAGTCATGTTCGGTGTCGCGAAAAGAAATTATTTAATCATTTTGACGTTACTTTTGAGAACTGTATACTCTCTCTACAATGCTATTTCCTACAACTCTTTTCATTCTTGGTTCCATTTAAAAAAGATCTGTTTGTCTTATTAATGATCCACGCTTACAGAAAATCTTCCTTTTCTTTCCCAACGACATGGGAAGGGATGATTGCATTTTTGTAGGAATTTTCACGGCTTCGGTATAAGGAGTTGACAAGTATAATTCCTTGACAGCTTCCAACAGAGCAAACGTAGTGTCACCTTTATGCATCCTTTAAGTCCAACTTAAAAGGCCCCCGAAATTCCCACTTTCTTTGTTTCATCATCCCCTGAGTGTCTAGACTTTAATCGCTAGCCGCAGAAGTTTTCCCTTCTCCAAATATTTATTCGGGTAGATAATGCCCTCTACTAAACTTAACGGTACGTTAGTATTGAAGCTTTAGCCTTTAGTGCACCGTCTGACGATATAAAAATCTTATGTAAAAAATTCTATACTTTTTTTAAATATGTTTATGTTATCTGCATAAGGTAACACATTTTATTGAACTTTATACAAATTTACATTTATAAAATACATTACACAAACAACCAGTTTAAAATATGGAAGTTTTTACTTTTCTTGACCCTTGCCGATTTTGATGACTTTTTGCATACAGAGGCGCTGATTACAAATCTAAAAAGGGTTTTTTGGAAAAATAAAAACCCCAAAACTATCAACCATTTAAATAGAAGGCTGTGACGTGACGCCCCAGTTTTTCCATGTTAAATCAGATGATATGAAATCTAATATTACACAATAATTGTAAATATTCTATAATAGTTTCGTTTATAAACCAACAATGTTGTGCAAAAAAATAAAAAAAAAAACATTTAACGAATAGTTAGTCTGAATTTGACATTTGATGATGTTAACTTTATATCATTTGATGATGTTAACTTTATATATGGTAACAAAGAATTATGGAAGTCCAAACCTGCCTTACGATTCATTGCGCAAAATCCGCCTGGCCGATTCCCCTATTCCCGCTGCCCTGCACGCCTGGACAATTTTGTAATATAGCATTGGCCTTCCATACACCTTTAAACTTCCTTGGTACTAACTTATTCACAAACGCCTTTAACAACAAATGCAAACGATAAAATTATGCGGGTCAGAAAGAACATCTGGTTCCTGTAACAAGGACCTGGTAGCTACCCACGTCACTAGACCGGAGAGGAGGTCAGATGGATCTAATGTCTGCTCGTCATACTTCCAGGAGAAAGGGAAACCAGAACAATTGTGCTCGGCGGTAGCGACACGAGTAAGAGATGTAAGAACTCTCTCCCAATCTGGTATCTGATTCATTAGAAGTCCAATCCTATTGGGAGAAACATAAAAAGGCGTGAGCCACAATAGACCGAATGGTCGCAGTGGAGCGCGTAAAAAGTCCACCCACTTTAAACCTATCTACCTACCTAGCGGCTTTTTATTTTTTCTGATTACATTTCAGACGTGATAAATCACTAAAAGTAGGAATAAGCTTTTCCGTTTAGGCCGCAATTCTGCCATGATATCTGAATTTTGGTCCTCAGTTTACCCGTGCTTTGGAAATCGGTTAGTCCCCAGTTAACTTATGCTTGTTCAAGTACCAAACTTAAATCTGAATTTTGCTCCTCAGTTTACATGCGCTTACTATAATAATAATTTTCAAACACTTTACACCATAAATCAAACAAAAAAGAATTTTCCTTTTAAAATTATTTTATTATCTCATTTTATATTTATAACTTATTGGAAAGTATGAAAAATTTGAAGTAGTTTAAACTTATAAATTAAATCTTAAAGAGCAAAAATTTGAGAATAGTTTTAAAATATTTTAATTTCCTGATAATTTAGCCGACAGTCTCCTCTTTTCCACAATAAGTTATCGGATCAAATAAAAATACATTGTTAATGGGAACTTCTTTCTGTGAAACACCTTTGATCACTTCTTGAGCGATTACGCCTCCCAATACTGCACATACAGGCACGACTTCTCCAAATATTAGCTCAAAAAGATCATCACTTAGCTTATTGTGATCCACACTGTACAAGTCAAGAACTTCACTTTTAATTTCTTGTAGAAGTTTAATATCTTTTTCCTTGTGTGAGACTTCTGGGTTACGATTTTGGCGGTTTCTGAATTCCAAAAGAACTAAAAAAAATACTTAGTACTATAAATACAATGAACCGCTCTGTAAATGTTTCATAAAGTTTGAGGATTGTCTGATTTGTTCTTGGCCTCGACCTGGCAGAACTACTCTATCAACTTACTTATGTTGTTGTTAAATTGGTATATATTTTTTTAGGAAAAAGGGTTTCCTGGCTTTAAACAGAAACGGATAGGACCGTTTTCATAGGGTAAGGCCGGAGATGCGGCCTCAGAAAGAACATCTGGTTCCTGTAACAAGAACCTGGTAGCCTTCCCACGTGACTAGACTGGGAGAGGAGGGCATGACGGATCTAACCGTCTGCTCGTCATACTCTCCAGGAGACAGGGACACCAGAACACATATTGTGCTCGTGTCTGGTAGCGACATGAGTAAGAGGAGATGTAGGAACTCTCTCCCAATCTGGTATCGGAACTATTAGAAGTCTGATCCTATTGAAAGGAATATAAAAAGGTGTCAGCCACAATAGACCGAGCGGTCGCAGTGGAGGGCGTAAAAAGTTAACTCACTTTAAACCTACCTACCTACCTAATTACAGCCGCATATCTTTTTATTTTTCTTGTAAACGTCTTTTTTAAAATGCCTTGTATAACAATCGCGTTTAGTAGATTTATCAGCCTAAGTAAGCTTTAGATCTGGAATAGGTAAACCAAGCAATTTTATAAGTACTTGGTCAGCAAGCAATATTCCAAAAAACTCACAGTTTAAAAAATTCTGCACATTATTTGCCATTCGTTCTATTATTTAAACACGCGGAAGCGAGGTAGTAATAAATCAAATAGCTCGCCGGTGGGGGAATACGATGCAGGGACTGCAGGTTCAGGCGGATGTTCAGGGCGCAAATAATTCCCGTCACGTAAAACATCGGTAAGTAATATATAGTGCAAATTCCAGCAAACTTAGACTAGATGTCAGGCAACTGGCAAAGGAAGTTATTGAAGTTAGAATTAGGATTTTAATTTATTTTTGGATTGACTAATTCAATACAAAATATCATTTTTGATTTATTGCTTGAATGGCATGAAGGACAGCGAAAAGGTGCAAACATGTTTTGGCAATGGAAAAACAGACATATATCTAAACTATGAACTATTAGAACACCCTTCATTCTTCCTCAAACTTAAAGTTTTGCTTGCCAGAAAACATTTTTTTTTACAAAGAGGCAATGGCTGCTATTACTGCTGCTATTCCGATGACATAAAAGAAAATTATTTTAGGGAACTATGTCTTTAAAACATTTGACCAAGTAAATGGATTTAAAATTAAAATAATTTGTGTCTTCATCACATTATACTAAAACTTAAATTTTTATATTTAATGTACATTGAGAAAGTTATTAAAAAAAATATAATTATTTTTGCTAGTTTTTAAGTTCACTTACTTAGCATAAGGAAGAAATATTCATTCCTCCTCTTTACTTTTTTAATAGACTCAACACTCTGCTTTGTGTTTGGCAAAATTATAACCTTGTTTAGTTCTGGATAATCTATTTGACTTTTTACTTTAACTGTTTCTTTCTCTGCTTTTGTTTCGGTTCCATCATGATTTCGCTTTTTCGCCACTAGCTTCAGCTGGTCTCTAAAATTAGAAAATTCCTTTTAAATACAACAATAAATCGGAAATTAACCAATAATACAGTAAACAAATATTCTGTAGAGGTTTAAAAAAAAAAACTTTCTGTTTTTAAAAACAATTTTGGCAACAAGCAAATTGCCACAATACTTGAATGTTCTTCTTTTAAATAAATAATAGGTATTCTGGTCCTTGGCAAAATTAAAATAAATATTTGGATTGATTTTTGAATCATTACTTACTCATAATACTCGTGATCTTGAAAATCAGTAACTGAATAGCCAAAAGATCCAAACACATCACCAAAAATCAATTTTACTTTGTTTGCCCTGCAGATTTTATCAATTTTCAATAAGAAATCAGTCTTTATGCCTGTTGCTATAATAATGGTAAAACCTTCAAAGAACTTGGCATCTTTTGTGGTTGGATTGGAGGTATCTGCAGTTATTTTTACAAGTGGGTTGAGAGCTTGAGCTTTGATAAGTACTTCTTCAGCAATCTGCAAAAGAAAATGACAATATAACAATAAGTTGCCTAAAACTAAAGCTAAGAAAATGAAAATGTTTTTTGGCCGATCCTTATTTATTTAAAAAAAACATCACTGCCTCACTGGAGACTTCATATAAAAATGTAAGTTTAGCATTTTTTTTTGCTTTAACTATCTGCTGACATATTGTGTTCTGCTTAATAACTAGAAGCTTAGTTTACCTTTTTACCAACACTATCTCTGTTGATCAAGAAGTTCTTATGCTGTTCTTCCTCAGTAACAGTTCCATCATCCAAGATTAATAATGAGTTGATCCCTGAAAGTAAAATGTTTTTGGCAATTTCTGAGCCGAGGCCTCGTATACCTATTAAAAGAGCATTTGCTGCCCTTAATCTAAAAAGAAAGATGTATCTTTAGGAATATGTCTGGAAATAAAAAGTGGTTACGGTGGTCTTACCGTTCCTGAGATTCGATACCCCACAACCGAATTTGCCGATCATATAATTCGGCTTCTACGGCTGATAACTGTTTTTCGCCCATTCTTTTATTAACGATTAAATTACTTTAAATTAAAAAAGCCGGTGTTGATCTTAAAAAAAAGGTCGATATTTCCTAACAGGTTATCCTGTTGGTTCTTCTTCCTTTTTTCGGCAGCGTCATGATGTTCCGAAACATGTAGCAACAGATGCTCTTCAAGTATATACTTTGAAAATACTGGAGGCAGCCCTGCCGCTCAGCCGTGCGAGTGGTCGTAATAGGGGTATTAGAGATAGAGCAGGATTGACATACGATTGCTTGTAAGCGGAAACGTTCGACGGGTAGAAAGAGAAAGAAAATTGAGGTACCCTTATTTGTCTCTCTTTACTGACGCATGCGAGAGATAGATATAGTACTGTGCTCTCTCTTTTTAATCAAAGGACAGTTCGAGCCCTGGCTCCTCTGCTCTATCTATAATAGATTTAAATAATCGGCGAATAAGGTACTCTGTGAGAGAGAGAATAGCAACGGCGATGACTGTTGCTTTCTCTTTCTAATGCGACCACGTTTTTAGCGCTATACTTTATCCCTCCAGGTTAGTATATGCTCGAGAGCGGAAGAGCCAGGCTTTGAACCATCCTTGAACTGAACACCACCGCTCAACACTTAATAAAATATAGGGGGCGCTGGTATAGCGGAGGGTATGGTATGAAGGGCATCGATGGATCCAGCGCATTAAGCGCTAATTCATCAAACCCTTTTTAAACTACCACTAGAGAGTCCAATGGATTCCATCAAAGCGTTTTTATAAAATACTTGAGCAAAAAAATATAAATAAATACGAAAGAGAAACACGACAATCAGCTGAGCATTGACAGTTACAGAACAAACAGCAAAGCGTTTTTAAACATTTCGTTTTAATTCGTTCTTCGTTCAATCAGAACTTTTCATGACGTCATTTGACGTTCAGCGCATAAATTCAGCGTGCTTTTTATCGATGAAATAAAGAACTTGATACTAGATTTTTACCGCTCAATCAAAATTCGATTTATTTCTAAGGGGGAATTTATATATTACTAACAATACAATTGTAGTAGTAAGCATTTTATGGAATAATTCTTATATAAGATGTTCTCCCATGAGGGTGAGATTTCTACACTAGAAAAAAATGCTTTACCCACCTAGCTTTATCTTCGTTAAAGTAAAGAATATACTCTTAAAAATATACCTGTAGAAGGAACTTCATATACCAATTTGTATGTGAAGGTAGCAGGTATATGGTGCGTAATTCGAGTCGGTCCAAATTAATCACTCATTCCGTTCGGAAGTCATATGACAACAGAGATACAAAAAGAAACGGAAAACTACGTTTTTCCTGATTTGGGAACAAAACAGTAAGATTTTTTTTTAGTTAAAGGTCAACAAAAACATCTATTGATCACATTATAACATATTTATTTTAAAAATATTAACTAGCATTTTAACAAGAAACGTAAAAAAAATATATAAAGACAAATAACTTTTTTTAATTAGTAAACACAAACAACACTAAGATTATTAACAATATCAGAGCAAAAAATATTTTGGTCCCTATAATAATAGCAATAAATAACATGCCTAAAAATATATTACGTATATACAAAGATCTACTAACATTTCTTAAAATATATTATGTAACTACCTTATTATTTACTTGAGGATAACCAATTTAAATTCGCTCTATATGTTTCTATTTTGCTAATTTTATGGCCGAGTGATGATCGCGTTGTTAAATTTAGCAATGGACTTAGCAATTGTTAAAAGTTAACAACGGTTTAGAATGTTTAACAAAATGTCAGATTTTGACAGGTTGCCTACCAAAATCATTGAGTAACACTGACAGTGACGTTTTGTTAAACGTTCTAAACCGTTGTTAACTTTTAACAATTGCTAAGTCCATTGCTAAATTTAACAACGCGATCATCACTCAGCCGTTAGAATTTACAAGTTTAGATCTAACTGATTGTCATAAATGTCATTTCTAATGCCTATTAAAAAGTTTAAAATGTATATCTATTCAGGAGTGCTAAAAATGACACACCATGGTCAAATAGTACCTTTGATTAAAATGAAAAATGATTTGCCTAATTATTAATATGCCAAAATAAACAATGCAATAAAAATAAAAACAGTTCAATAGTCAGTTAAAATGGAACAACTTCAAAAAGTGGCAACTGATTTTTAAAAAAATCATTTACCTTAAAAAGTAAAAAACTATTTTGTCAGTAAAACTAAATACTTTTTTAAGTAAAGTCGAGTATTTTTTGCTTAAAAAGAAGAATACTTAAGGGGGAGATACCTGTAAACGTTTAAATTTTGCTTGATTTTTATGGTTTTTTTTTAATGAAAAAATCATTATATATTTTTAATAATGGGCATCTGGTCTACTCAAACATTAAAATAACATTATATATTTAATTATTCAAACTAAACACTAAATTCTTTTAGGAAGGTCACAGCGAGCATTTTAGCATCGAACGTAGTGATTTAAAAACAAAAACCAAAATTTTGTGTGTTTAATAATGTCATAATTTCTAAATGAACCTAAAAAACTTTAAAATACTTGGAAAAAATAAAATTAATTTTGGGCCGAATTTTTATATTGTTTTTGCTTGGATAAAATTATTTTTTTTAATATTTTCGGAATTTCGTAGGTTCATATAGAAAATATTATTAAAAAGATGTGTGCAAAATTTTAGAGAGATCGATCAATACCTTCTTGAGTTATTGTGTACGCCAATTTGAAAAATATGGTTTTGAGGAAAACGGATTTAATTTTTGAATACATACACGTATATATACATATACATATACCTCACGGTTTACCCTCTACAATATAAGAAATTTTTGAAATTATGTTCTAAATATTCTTAAGATTTTTTATGAAAAAAATTGTTTTTTAAAATTTTACAAATTGTTTTTTAAAAAGGTAATTAAAAAAAAGATTGATGTATAATCGACAAATTCTGGATTAGTCTAGCCACAAAATTACTGTCTAGGCTCTAACTATATTAGGAATAATCGACCTAAAAGTTGTTGTTGTGGGGCAAATTAATACGATGGAAACATTTGAATTAAGATAGATATTCTATAAGAATATATAATTCTTGGCCATGTCAAACTAAAATATCTTCCCGACATTTCTCAGCTGATCGCATGAAACATCTTAAGAAATCTTTACTACATAAGATTAAAACATTAAACTATGATGATGATCTCCTGCTTTAAGGATTGATGAATACAAAGATTTATTGCAAAATTATCTTAATTTTCAACAGTAATTTTCGCGGAAACTAACAGATATAGGCAAATAAAAGGATATCCTTTTGTTATGACTAAACTTGCTGTAGAATTCAAAAATAGATTCAAGGAATAGGTTATTTCATTTTAAAATGCAAAGTTGGTATAACTTCCTGTGTAGTGGAAAATGAAATTTAGATAATTCATTGAGAAAACCTGCAACGAAAGCAACTATAGGTCTGTTTGTTATTTAGAAATAGTGTACACTATTGTACACTTTTTTTAAAGTAAGCGCTCTTATGGAAGGTGTAATTTAGGACTACGTAGGTAAAAAAGTGTTAAATTCTGTAAAATGTTACTGAATAAACAGACCTTATATGGCTCCATAAAATAGTAAACTAACAGATAAAAAGGTTATTTTTAGACAGTAATTTCGGGGTTCCCCGGTATAATAAGAAGAAGTATTATAGGTTAAAACTATGCCATTTTCAGTTGTAAATTAGAATGCGTCAAGTGTTATTTGGAATAGTGAATTAAAATCTAGAAACCGTAATTAGTAAATCGGATAATATTGAATATTAAAATTCAGATTTTTTTTTCAAAAGTTTTGTATAAGTCGTCTATTGCTTTTTAATTAGTTTATAAGGCAATGCGAAGGCAATATTTAAAATACAAGGGGTTATGGGGTAATATAAATAGGGCTTAATAAGAGACACTTATGTTTAAAACCTTGTACAGAAAGTACCAAAGAAAGAACAAATAATAAAGTGTTTAGCTCTTTAATGGGTGGTAAAACAATTATCATATAATTGAGTCAGTAAAAACGCCTACTGTTACCGTAAAGTAAAAATTCCTAAAAATTTAGTAATAAAATAACTAATTTTTAGTATTTTTAGATCAAAAAATAAAATCTTTTTTAAAAATGACGCAAAAATTTAAAAAAAATGCAGAAAAATTGTATGTTGGGTGCAGGGACATAGTAAAAGGTAATTGCCTCCTAAGGGGGTAAATAAACTTCCAAGAGAAGAATTTTTTAGTTTAAAATTGTTTAATTGTATGTATAAGAAGTACCTGGCAATAAAATGTTGAAGCCATAATGATATATTGTACGACAGATCCCTTATATTTAATTTAGGAAAACATTTGTGTCTAAATTACAGAAGAGGTTTTCTGATTTACAAACGACAGTTTCTAAAATTTAATTGACCTATCTGATTTACAAAATATACATCCTGAAAATAAAATTGGTCAATCTGAATTACATTTAACAAAATTTAAAATAAATTTAACTAATCGATTTTAACTGATATCTTCAGAATTACAAGTGACATTTTACAACTGAATGAAATGGTGTATCAATTATTAATCCTACTTTGGTAACACCCTGTATATTCCTAAGTACATATATTGTATAGTATTGTGCAGTTAATGTTATGAATTAGACAGTAAGGATGATAAAAAACAAAAAGGGAATGTAGACCTGCTTAGTATCCAATATTTTATTTATACGTTTTATAGTTGTGATAAGTCTTTAATATAGGCATTAAAGTAAGTAGTTTTTTTTTCTTTTGACTGACGTAATATAAAATGGAGATCGTTGCCTTTACCTATCTTCAACTGTATCGGAAATATTAAGTGTTTTTACATTTCCGGCAAAAATTTACATAAAAAATATATATTGATTACAAAAATTCGCAATAATCTTCAAGCATATACCTACCAGGGGCAGTCTTGCCGCTCGGCCATGCGATCAAGCGTGCAAGAGAGAAAGAAGAATAGGTGTACAAACTTTCTCTCTGGCTCATGTGCTGATTGGTCGAAGTGGAGGCTACCTCTAGTAGGTGTATGCTTAAAGGTTGTAGCAAATTTCTGTAATCAAATATGTATTTTTTTTTAATGCAAATTTTTACAATAAATCTGAAAACACTTAATATTTCCAAAACAGTTGAAAATACATATATGATATGGTATATAAAATATGTCTATAATGTTCTGAAGAACCTAAACTAAGAAAGTTGTATAAAAAGTTTACCTTAAAAAAATGTGCAAAATACCAGTGCGTCTTTCAACAACGCTCTAATTAATTTATTATCGAATTAAAAAAATTAAAGCACATCAAATTAGTAAACATTACTTTAGCACTAAATATGGCAGTGTTTGTATCTACACCTAGCTATTCTTATTAACTAACAAAATTCAAAAATATCACTCTTAAAAAAATACAAAACGTTACAAAAATACTGAAATCAGGTAAACAAATTAACAAAATAATGCTACAAAAATATTAATAAAAAGGAATCTGCAGATTTTGATAAATCCACTTCATTACAAAACATTTTATCCAACTATAACCGAAATAACAATAATAAAAAATACGCATAAAAATACAAAAATTCGAGTAAATTAAATTTCCCAAAGTGAGATATTTTTTTATAATTTTAAAAAACGATATTACATGTTACAGCTAGAGCGTCAAAAATTTTAGGTAAAAATGGGATTAAAAATTCGAGTCAAAGTCTTATCGCTAATACAAATCATCTTAAACTCAAGTCAATTGAACTTCGATTAAGTAAATATCTGAAATGCCAAACCACAAAAAGTCAAGATTCTGTCAAAGCCTTAGTGCTGATGAATGAAATATTCAGATTTCATATCATAAAGCTGTTTTACATTAAAGGTGAGACAGCAAGAGAGGCCCATCGAAGTGATTATTATTATTATTATTATTATTGTAACCTTAGACTGACAGAATATTGACTTTTTTGTATTTTAGGGATTTATTGTTATCTTCCCCTATTTTGGAATTTAAATCGCAAATTTTTCAAATAAATTAAATTTTGTTCTTAAAATAAATACAACAAAAATTTTGATTAAAACGTACGGTAAAAAAATGGTTATTTTATCATATGGTCCCCATACAAAAAATCGGTTTTTGTAAGTAACTGAAAAACAAAAAAAGATTGGGAAAAAATTGCTGGAAAATGTTCAGAAAAAGTGTTCTAATAATGTCATAGTTTAAAACAAGTCAAAATTAAAACAAATAAATTAAAAGCATATCAACAACAATTTTCACTTTTTCGCTAATATTTTCGGATCTAAATTTTCAAGAAAACAATTAACTATACAGTCACAATCAGCATTAAATCCTTTATTCCCATTTAAACATCTTCCCATCTTGTATAGTAAACGAGTTAGCAATACAAGTAGGCCGAATTTGGGACACACTGTATACTAAGGTCAAACTACATTTTTAGGACAACATGATAAGAAACATTCCATATCTTAAAAACCACGCATTAAATATAAGACAAACATATTTTCAAAGTCCAAACCTTTCCTTTGATTACCGTTACTGGTACAAATAAATCCACGACAGAACAAGCGGTTTGTAATTTTATTATCAACAAATATCTTAGTACAGAACATGTCAGTCAACAGTGTGAAAAATTAAGAATAAACAGATATTTAGGCAGTGTAAAGTACAGTGGAAGAAGTGGTTAGCCTAGGATTTTAGAAAGAAAATAAATCTTTTACAAATAGAGAACATACATTATTGTCTTGCAGTGACATCGTCCACAAATTGCCAGAACAATTGTAGCCTTTTGAACTTTATTTGTGTCATGATATGACAAAAATGTAGAAGTATGCGCTACTTAAAACATGCATAAAAACTCAATTTTGCGGTGTTTATCAAAAGCTGCTTTTACAGACTGATATTATTAATTGGTTCATCTTTTTCAATCATATAAACACCGTTACCAAGTGAGAGAAGATCGAACGCACATTTATAGTCCAAAAACCTATAATTGATTCCGTGGTAAAATGCGGACTTGTCGTGTTGCCCCTTTTTGATCAGGTAAACAAAAAAATCTATGTGCTCTAAGGACAACACGGAGGTTTGAAAACGCTTTACATTACGACTCATTAAAATTTCCTTAAGTTTAATGTAACCTTTAAAAATACACAGCCAATCGTTGGTTAAGCGCAGAGACTCATAGTCTTCAGGTATCTGACTATAAAGCCTGTTAAAAGTCTCTTTATCTTTGTAAACATTATCACATATTGGTTCTTGATTATCACAGATTAATCTTCTTTTATATTCTTTGTAGTCGATGGCATCACTAGATTCTTCGTCTTTCGTGTGATCAGTAGATATATAGAAGTGGTTGGCAGAAGCAGTGTTTCCTAACTTTCTACTGTCAATATCATCATCACTCGACTTGCTTGCAACAGAATAAGTAATTATATTACCATTATCAATACAAATACTATCTAAAGCAATATTAGGGTTCCTGGTAACTTTTGATTTATTAAGACTGCTTTTTTGTGTCATATTACTAGGTTCTTCGTTTTTTATTTCATCATTCGATATGTCAAATTCACTAGCCGAAATGGTATCTTCTGACTTCCTGCAGTCATTATCATCATCATTTAACTTGTTTAAAATAGGATCAGTAAATATATTTTTCGCAACACAAATACTACCTAGAGCAATATCAACGTTTCCTGTACTTCCGAAACTGTTAGGGCTATTACCTCGTACACTATCAATAGGTCCTTCCTTTTTTATTTGATCATCCAATGTATCAAATTTACTGACAGGAACAGAATCCTTTGACTTTTTGCAGTCAATATTAATATCATGTGTATTGTTTAAAACGGGATCAGTAGATATATTATCTTTGGCAACACAAATACTAGTTACAGCAATACTACCGTTTCCTGTAATTCCTGAATTGTTAGGGTTATTATCTAGTCCTTCTTTGTTTATTTGATCATTCGATATATCAAATTCACTGGCAGAAATGGTATCTTCAGACTTATTGGCCGAAACACTACCTACAGCATCATCCACGTTTTCTATAACTGTTAAACTGTTAGAGCGGCCACATCGTACGTTATCACTGAAGTCGTTTTTCATTTGATTGCAGAAGTCACTGATAGAAATCATATCTTCTAAATTTCTGCAGTCAAAATCATCATCACCTGACCAACATGAAATGGGATCAATATCTATATTAATCCTATCAACACAAATACTATTAATATTAACATTTTCCGTAATTCTTAAACTGTTAGGACTGCCATCCCGTGCCATATTAGTAGGCTTTTTGTTTCTTATTAGTTTATTCGCTACATCCAAGTCAATAACAGAACTAGGATATTCTATCTTCCTGCACTTAATAACATCATTATTTGACTTGTTTGAAACAGGATTATTACCAATTCCTTTAATTGTTGAATCGTTTGTACTGCCGTCTTGGGCCGTATTACTAGGTTCTTCATTGTTTATTGGATCATTCAATAATTCAATATCACTGAGAGAAACAGTATCTTCAGACTGTTGGCAGTAAATATTATCATTATTTATCTTGTTGGAAACGGGATCAGTAACTATATTAGCTTCATCAACATAAACACTGTCAATAGCAATATAAAAGTCTCCTGCTAGTCCCGAGTTGTTAGGGCTACAAATACTCGAACCAATATCTTTGGGATGTATAGAGCTTATGTCGGAGTCTGAGCTGTCAGATAAGCTATTCTGGTGCTTTCGTGTGGACGACTTTTTAAATCTAGTGTAATGAGGTAACAATGTTTGGTTCTTGATCTCATTTAACGGACTGTGATTGAACTTAGAGGTAGACGGTATTGTACAGCATGGCATTAACTCAGATTTAGAGAGAGTATTAAAGAAATTTTTAAGTTCGTCTCGTAAATAATTTAAATTTTTAGACTCCTCACAGGAACAATCGGTAGAAATTAAATACGTTTCGTTCAAATGGCTGTGATTGAGATCACTATCCAAAAAGCTATCTGATGTACTTAAGTCTGCAGCGCCCTTTACTGCTGCTGGGTTCAACTTTGGTTGTGTTTCTTTTTCTTCGGTAGCGTAGAAGGTTAAATCAACTTCAATTCTCTGTTGTAAAAATGGTTTAACTGTATTATCACCATCTAAATAACTACTGGACGGACTTAAGTTTGCACTTGCTAAAAAACTTTTTTCAAGTTCTGGTATAGATTCAGGTGTGATATCATGTTCCGATTCTCTCAAAGCAGTTTCTTCTTCATTCAAAGGTATACATTCATGCAAAGCAGTATTAGAAATAAAATTCGACATACTCTCACTACTGACAGATTCTAATTCATTTAACCGATATGAGGTAGATAACTGTGGACTTGAATTGGTATCGGTATTATTAGTTCGATATCTTATAGTTGTATATGGTTCTAAATTTTTTGACGTGTCGACAGATAAAGCAAAACTTGGCTGATTTAACTGAAAAGATTTTTCTTGCATCATACTATGAAATAATTCCTGAGTAACGATGTCGTTTGTACTATCCTCGCTATCAAAAGGAAGGCCTATATGCGAGTTTAGAGCAGAATTGCTGCTTGTTCCAACCGAACAACATGTTTTATTTTCAAACAAAAAGTCTGCTTTTTTTGACTGCTTAACTTCCTTTGCAACATTAGTTGTATTACTGTCTTCCAGGTCACACTTTTTTACTTGAGAACCAATTTTTTGAATAACCTCAAAAAGAAGAGTGTGAATACGAAGATCTCCCTCGCTTTTTTCTTCAAGGATCTTCAGAATCCGGTGTTTTAGACTGTGGGGATATGACAGATATATTAAGTTTTTTGTTTGAATTATTAGTAATGACAAGATCTATTGGACTTTCTTCTTGTCTTGATTCTCTTAGATCTCGGAATCATTTGAATTTAAAGATTTATCGGATTTATTAGAACTTTTGATAAAAGTACTAGTTGGTTGTTGACCTGCCATGACGGTTTGGTCTTCTGTAATATTTCTGATTTCATTTTTAATTATAACCTGGGTTTCTGGGTTTTTTTCACTATATTCAATTTTAGTGAAATTACCTGTGTTAACAGAACACTTCTGTTCCACGGAACCAATGCTTTGAATAAGGTCTGCAAGAATGGTCTGGATGAAAAGCTCCACCAAAATTTCCTCACTTTCTGGTTCGGTAAAGTTTTCAAAATCGGGTGTTAAAGAATTGTGAGTTGTGTCGGGTATATGGGTATTTGTGCCAGAATTAGGCCTAGGACTCTCAACTTTATCTTGTGTAATATTATTGGATTTACCTCCAATTTTCAATTGCATACCCTGATTTTTCCCGAGAGATCCAAATTCAGTTACATTATTATTTTTACCAGTAGGCTTTTGGTCTTCTCTGGAATTATTTTTGCAAATATATTCTGTAGTAAGTGCTGGAGTAACAAGCGCAGTCGCACTTTCCCCACTTTGTAATCTTTCAATGTCTTGAGAATTAGTCTGATACATTAAAGATTTATTAGGGCTTTTAATGGGATGGCTTGTTGGGGGCTGACATGTTTTTATAGTTTGACCTTCTGTACTGATATCATCCTCATTTTTATTTCCAAATTGAGTGCCGTTATTCAATCCAAGATTTTCCTTATAATTAGGATTCTCAAATTTATCTTTCTGTGCATAAAAGAGGGATTGAGTTGCCATTGTTGACAAACTTTCCATACTACTTCCAGAGTCTTTAAACTCGCTTAAGGAATCTGGAGTTGAAAGCTCTGGACTAGATTTTTTCGGGCATTGTTTAGGAGGAATGGAGGATATTTTGGGTATCGTGTACTTAGGGGGAACTTTTGTTACGTCTGATGTTGACTCGATGCTAGTTATTAGTTCCGTGAGACTATCTGTACTGTCACAATCAGAGACTTGTGAATCGGCATCAGTTTGTCTTTTATTACCATCTTCTGGGAATTGATACTTTTTAATGCGTTCTGCATTTTCGGATGAATCGATAGCCTCTTTATAAGACGCTAAGATATTTGAAAAATCTTGAACCTCTTCATTTAGCGAATTTTTTATTTTTCTTGGATATAAATTATTTAGTTTTCTTTCTCTGTATACACTAGTCTCTTTTCTAAATTGAGCAGTATCTTTTATTTCAGTTATATCATGAAAGACGTTGGTGTCACTAGATGATCTTTGATTACTACTGGTTTTAGAAAAACCAGTGTCTTTTACCACAGTGGCACCATTTGCGGCAGTAGTGGATTTTGTTCGCCCATCTGTACGTATATCGCCAGCTTTGCTTATTAAATAATTTAATAAAGTCTGACGCTTTTCGAGAGAAATAAATAACGAAGAATTCGTATCCACTAAACCTGATAAATATGTTTCAGCATTTTTTTTGTTTTCGAGAATGTTTAATTCAATATAACCTGACTTGAATGAGGGAATATTCATAGCAATGGTACCTTGTTTTTTTGCTGATTTTACATTCACTGAGGTATTAAGATTGTTTTGTTGATTATTTAAATTATCCTCATAAGCAGTGTGCCTATTGACCAGCTCTACCTGAGTATTCTCTTTATTGAGAGAGCAATAAACAGCATGTTTTTCTGGTGAATTTTCCAGAAGGGTATATAGAAGATTTGTGTATTCATTTTTTTCACTTATAAGTCGATTAGCTTTAGATTTTTTATTTTTCTTGCCTGTAGACTTTTTAATTTGGTTAACTTCGACTTTCTTCTGATTTTTAATATTACCAGTGGGGACTCCACAAAACCAATTTACTTTAGGGAGTTGTTCAAGAAAACTGCAAGAGTTTAGTTTTGTTACATTTAGCTGACTCTCTGCTAACGTTGCCAGTACACATGTTAGGTCAGCACAAGCTTGCAAAGGAACTAAACCGACTCCATCACATAAGGTCTTTTCAAGTTTTGCTATCATCCACTCATCATCAGCATTATTGCTACTTGATGCAACAACTTGAGGAGTTGTAGTATTTTTTTCTGGCTGCGATAATACATCTATAGGCTTTTTTGATAACCTTGTAAAGAGTTCGACGACCTCTCCAAAATATTCATTGACAACATTATAAATTCTTGATTGTGGTGCTTTAGCCGAAGAAGCAACTTTATTGCTTTCTTTCTCTGCGGGAGGGGAGCTTTCCTGGACTTTACTATTATCTGTAGGACTATTTTCAGAAAGTTCCCCCTAGCTGGCAAAAAACTTTCAGAAAGACATTGCTGAAAGTTTTGGGCTTCAGGCGTTTGCATTTTGTCTGTAGAAGAGCTTGTAGGGGTTTCCTTCTTAGCTAAAGGAGGGCTTTCCGAGGTTTTTTCCTTACCTATTGAAATACTTGTATTAAATTCCTTATTAGCTAATGGAAGGCTTTCCGAGGTTTCTTTATTAGCAGTAGGAGACTTTGCAGGATATTTATCCTTGATTTGAGATAAATTTGAAAAGAGTTTATTTATAGGTGGTTCAGCTCTTTTATCAGTTCCATTCTTTGCTAGAGGAGAGCTTTCTTTGACTCTAATATTATCTGTAGGACTGTTTTCAGGAAATTCCCTCCAAGCTGGAAAAAAACTTTCAGAAAGACATTGCTGAAAGTTTTTGGCTTCGGGCGTATTCATCTTGTCTGCAGAAGAGCTTGTAGAGGCCTTCTTCTTAGCTAAAGGGGGGCTTTCCGAAATGTCTTTTTGTAAGGTAGGATACTTTGCAGGAGATTTCTCCTTGGTCTGAGGTGGATCCGAGCTTTCAGTCGTTTCCTTTTTAGCTAAATATTTGTTTTTAGCTACAGCAGGAGATTTTTTCCTACATGGTATAATACTTGTAGAAGCTTTATTTTCAGCTAAGCGAGGGCTTTCCAAGGTTTCCTTTTGAGCTGTGGGAGACTTTACGGAAGATTTTTCTTTGGCTTGAGAAAAACTTGAAAAAATTTCCGTTATAGATGGACTAGAGCTTTTATCAGTCTTTTTCTTCGCTGGAGGAGAGCTTACAAGCGTTTTCGTCTCAACTAAAGGTTTGTTTTTAACTAGAGCCGGGGTTTCTTTCTTACTTAGTTTAATTGGAGGAGTTTTCTTCTTAACTAAAGGACTACATTCCGAGGTTTCTTTTTTAGCTGTAGGAGATTTCCCTTTCGTTTTAGGGAATTTTGGAATGATTTCTTTAATAGGTGGATCAATGATTTTATCATTTTTCTTCTTTGCTACAGAAGAACTTTCAGACAATTTCCTTTCAGCTAAAAGTTTGTCTTTAGCTAGAGCAGAGCTATCTTCCTTACTTAGTGGAATATTTGAAGTAGTTTTCCCATTAGCTAATGGGGGGCTTATCAAGGTTTCTTTATTACATGTCAAAGACTTGGCAGGATATTTGTCCTTGGATGAAGAGAAATTTTTAGTTATTGGTGGTTCAGAGCTTTTATTAGTTTTTTTGTTTGCTGCAGGAGAGCCTGACGGCGCCTTCTTCTCAGATAAAGATTTACTTTTAGCTAGAGCAGGGCTTTTCTCCTTACTTAGTGTAATATTTGTTGAATTTTCCTTCTTGACTAAGGGAGAGCTTTCCAAGGTTTCTTTTTTAGCTGTAGTAGACTTTGCCGGAGAGTCCTTGGTTTGAGAAAAATTTGGATAGTTTTTCTTTATAGTTAGTTCAGAGTTTTTATCGGCTTTTTTGTTTGCTGGATGAGAACTTACAGACGTTTTCGTCTCAGCTGAAGTATTGTTTTTAGTTACAGCAGGGGATTCTTTTTTACTTAGTGAAAAACTTGTAGGGGTTTCTTTTTTAGTTGAACAAGAGCTTACGGTGATTTCTTTATTAATTAAAGGGGACCTTTTACGAGTTTCTATTCTATCTGGAGAAGAGCTTTCAGGAACTTCCTTCTTAAAATAGTCATGATCATGAAAAACAGCTTCATGACTGTTATTTTTAGAAGGTTCCTGTTTAGCACCCTCTAGAATAGCAGAAATATAATTCGGAGATGATTTAAGAAACAAATCATAACCGTCATAGGTGACCCTATCCAGAAACATGTCAAAAGGACTCTTTTTGGTCAGATCGAAATCATAAGAAATATTACAATTGCCCATAGAACTATCAATTACGTTAAATATATTGTCCATCTGATTGTCGCTAATTTCGATTGAGTCACTAGACCTAGTGCTAGAATTATTAATTTCAACGGATGTAAGAGTATTTTTACATTTATTAGAAGAATCCGATATACCTGACAATTTCTTTGTTTGATTCTTACTAACGCTTATATTTTCACTAAATTCTATATCTTCCAAACATGATCCACCAGCCACTGTAACTTTCTTAAACATTGCCGTGGCTAAAAGAAAACGAAGTTCTTCATTTTCGTTATAAAAACTTTGCAGATCTTTGGGCTCCATAACGGGCTGATAGGTAAGCATCATGGAAGCAAACGGACAAAACAGCTGCAACAATCTGTCAGTTGAGTCTTTTGTGTCTGTGTCTATCACACCTTGAAAAAAATGTTACATTATAAGATATATCAGGTTAAATAAAAAATGACCAATATTAAATTTTCCATAAATGAGAAGCTAACATTCAAAACGTTATTTGTCAGATAACTATTAAAATGAGTAAAATGACAAAAACTGTTTTCATCATAAGTAATGATGTTTATGGCTAATATTATAGGGTAAAATGCCTTCTAATAAGCTTTCAATAGGCCATAATCTGGTAAATAAAATGGCGTTTATTATTTTTAATAATTATTTAAATTATGGACATAACACGTCTTAAATGAAGTCCAGGGACAAATCATGTTTTGATTGAAACAAATTGATGGACAGATCACGTTTTGATTAAAAACACATTCTTTATGTTATTTATTTGCTCGAGAATAACATGCTTTTTATATACACGTCTGGCAAACAAATTTCTTAATTGCGGATATTTTCAGTGCGATAAAAGGAGATGTCAACTTAATAGGCAAAGGCTTGAGCGAAATAAAGACAGACAGAAAACGTGTAGCAGCGGATTCCCTTTCTATCGACCCAAGAAGAACAGGGGAATGCTTCGGCCAGACTACGAATAACGTAGCAATTCTGACGATTTTTAAATAAATCATTTTAAAATAAAATATTGCATTTAAATTATTAATTTACATTGTCCCTGTAGTGAATGATAACAATGGCATATCAAAAAAACGACTGGGGAATACATAAGTCAAAACCATCGAAAGTATTTTACTTAAAATTGGCGACAAAAATTGTTATGATTTTTCTATCAATAACAACATGAATAGAATAAAGAATAGAATAAATCTTTATTGTGTTAACCAAAGGTTTTACATACGTCAATTGAATAAAAATAAGTTTAATTAAACAGATTAGAGTAATAATATAAACCAACAATTTACATAGAAAACATAGTGTTTCCGAAATAATATACTAAAGATAATGATAATAGTAACAATAACACACTTTAAACCAACATGACAATTACATAATAAAATAGTAATTAAATGTTTAGTAATTAAATGTTTAGTGGTGTTGTCATGTATTCCTCAACGCTATAAAATGCGTGTTTTATCAAATACTGTTTGGTAGTGAATTCAAATTTTTTCATAGGCAGGTTTCTTGTTTCTGGATTAAGTTTATTATATAGTTTAACATTAAGAGAATTGTTTATTGACCTTTGCAATTTAAACCTCTGCAATCGCAGGTGATCTGCACTTCTAGTATTATAATTATGCACATCTGAATTCTGCTCAAGTATATGTCTTTTCTTGTGAATCTCAAGTAGGCTTTGAAAAATATAGATGCAGGGGACCGTCAGTAGTTTTAGACGAATGAATAATGGTCGACAATGATCTCTAAAACCCACCTTAGCCAATATGCGAACAGCTTTCTTTTGTAAGATAAACACTCTAAGTGCTTGGCTACTATTTCCCCATAGGAGAGTTCCATAGGATATGTGGGAATAAAAAAAAGCAAAGTATAAACTCATCAGACAGGCGGTGCTTACAAACCTTCACAGCCTCCTCAGAAGAAAAAGAGACGACGAAAGCCTGCGACACACCCGATCAACATGTCCCCGCCATGTAAGGCCATCATCTAATGTTATGCCCAATAACCTGACACAGTCACCCAAAGTGCACCTTGGATTGCTTGAAATAAAAATTCTTTGGGTTTTTTCCCTGTTCATACTTAACTTATTTAAATCAAACCAACCCTTCGTCTTTTGCTCAAGAGAAGACATGCTATTCTGTAGCGTCTGGGCATCGCCAGCTGACGCAATCAAACTTGTATCGTCAGCATACAGCAGACATCGATGTGGCATAAGATAATAGTACAGATCGTTAATGTACAAGTTAAACAGGATGGGTCCTAAGATTGATCCCTGTGGTACTCCATACTTCACCCTTGTAATAGTAGACACATCATTCTCCTGTTCGACATACTGAGTCCGGTTTGAGAGATATGATCCAAAGAGATCAAGCACAACACCCCTAATACCATAGTAGCTTTCCATCTTGTTAAGCAGTCTCTCATGATTGACACAATCGAAGGCTTTGCTGAGGTCACACAGTGTCACCCCCGTAAGTTTTCCCTCCTCAAAGCCCCCAACCGCATTACTAATCACTTCAGAAACGGCCTGAATGGTAGATTTGCCAGAAACCATACTGACCGGGGTTAATAATTTTATGCTTACTCAAATATTTTGCAAGTCTGAGCTTAAGAATAATTTCAAATATTTTTCCAAAGATCGGTATTATAGAAATGGGACGATGATTTGCTGGATCTTCCCTTTCACCCTTTTTAAAAATGGGGATTACTTTACTAACCTTAAATTTATCTGGAAACACACCTTGTTCAATACATAAGTTAAACAGAAAAGTTAGTGGCATTATCAAAAAATAGGCAGTTTTTTTAATTATCTTACTATTAAGAGCATAAATGTCGGTGACATTGGAATGTTTTAAATCATTTATTGCCTCAGAGACCTCCATTGGTGTTACCGGCTCTAGAAAAAAGGAACTTTGACAGGTGGGCACATTAATGGTAGGCGTGGACTGATCCATTAGAGGAAGATTTTTTATCAAGTCTTCTGCCACAGAGACAAAGTATTCATTAAATCTGTCAGATCTGATATGTCCGCTCACCATAGCATTATTTTTATTGGTTTCATAATTAATTAATTTCCAAGTATCTTTTACTTTATTATTAGAGTTTTGAATAAAATTATCGCATGCCTTTCTTTTTGTTTCCTCTATGACTCTTGCATAATTCTTTTTCATGGCTCTATAAGCACTCAAGGAGGATTCGTCTTTAAAATGATCGGCAACAGTTTTCACCGCACTTAATGTATTTCTCATTTCATAAAGTTCTTGGGTAAACCAAGTAACAGGATTCTTTTTTGTACCACAATATATTTTCTTTAAAGGAAAGTGGAAGGTGACCAGATCTTTATATATATTTATAAGAGATTCAGATAACCAATCAATAGAATCTTGACTATGAAACTCTGCCCAATTAATTTCATAAAGGGATTCACACATTTCTTCAAGGCTATGTTCAGTAATAAATCTTCTGTAGCTAAATTTACCCTTTGTATCCAGAGAATTTTGAAAGCTAAACCTGATACCATAGTGATGAAGGATCCATGATACCCACATCGACGGGCTCCTCCGTAATGTTTGTTAAAATGTTGTCTATGCATGTTTGAGTACTGACAAAGACACGAGTAGGTTTATTTATTAGGGCCTTCAAGGTTAAAAGATGAAAGAAGACATGCAAGCTCTTCAAAGGAAGGACAAGTGCTCAAAAAATTCACATTAAAATCTCCGAGCAGTGTTATTTTGTTATATTTTTGAGATAAATCATCAAGCAGAGACTCAAGCAGAACCAGAAACTCACCAAAGTTAGCGGTACAGGATCTGTAAACTGTAATAATCACATGCTCTTTAGAAATCTCCACCCCACAAAATTCAGCAGTAAATTCTCTACAGTAGTCGTTTAAATCTACGGGATTACAAAATTTTAAAATATCCTCCCTTACATACATGACCACATGATACGAAAGTTATTTAGTAGTGACATATTATATAGCGATAACAAGGATAATACTGACTCAAACGATTTTGAGGACTGAGCATAATTTAGTAGTGCCTATTTTCTAGATTACGCTAGGCCAACTTTTTGAAATTTATGTTACCTACGCGTTTATTTAGTGTTTTAATCTTTTAATTGGTGTAATGTAAAGTTACATTAAGTTTAATAAATGTATTAAACATTGTCATTGTGTTTTTCTTTTTAACAATACTATTAAGTAATTTGTAATCTCCCACTCTCCTCACGTTTTTTTACGTTTTTTTGTCATTGTATTTCACCATTTCTGCTTTATCTCATCTGGCAACACTGCACACACTACTCATTATCAACCGGTCCCCGAACGGCAATGCAACGCATAACTTTTTTTAAATGAAAAGTTTTATAAAATGTATGTAATCCATAATCCGTCCATATGAAAAAATAAAGTTGATGATGATTCTAAAAACCCGAAACGTAAAAATAAAAATTGACTACTCGGTCTTATTCTACAAAAAAGGTTGCTTTAAAGAAGTTTTTACAGATTTGAAAAATTTTCACTTATAAAAAAAATATGGCCGATTTTCGAAAATGCAATGCTTTTTATATCTATCGTGGTTTCCAAGATCCCCATACATTCCCCACCAATTTGGGACACACTGTATAACATTTCATTAATTGTAGTCGAAGTTACAGGTGTTTTAAAAAAATCTCTTTTGTGGAAATTTTTTAGGGTAAATTATTTTTTACTTATGAAAATAAGGCAAAAAGTTATTAAACGGATTAAAAATTGGTTTTAAAAGGAGAATTCCAAAGATGGGTTTTCCGTCATAACTTTTAGAGTACTGTAAGGTGGCGATGTCACATTTTTTTCTAAATTACAGGTCTTTGCATACATACGTAGTCGATCACAAAAATTTTCGGTCTAACCAAATTTCGTTATAAAAATTAAATTTAACGCTAAACTTTTAAAAAATAGCACCATCCACTGCTGCTCTGTTAAAGAGGAGTAATTTTAATTTAATCAAATTCATAGGTACTTACTTACTGATTGAATGCTATTGAAATAGGTTAGTGTAAATGTTTAATTTTGTGAGACATCCCTTTAGTAAATGGTAAAAAGCACGATTAGTTTTTATAATAATTGTTTTTTTGGGTATATGGACAAAATATCTATTATTACCAATTTACATATAACAAACCTGTGAGCATGTGTTTGATAATGATCACATAATGAAATAAAATGCTTCTAAAATTTTATTAAAGGAAAGTCCTTTAAAAAACCGAAGAAAAAGTAAATTAATTGTATAATTAAATGAAGGTACCTGCCTAGCTTCAATTTTGTTAATTTAAATATTACCTAATTACTTTTGTTTCATGTTGTTCAGATCTACATCAACATCTAAAACCTACTATTTTATACTTCATATCAGTATTATATTTAATATTTTTACATCATATTATTTCCGTCATTCATTTTATTACATTTATTTGTAATCACATTTGGTCCAATTTTTAACCTCCTTCAAACCCTGTTTGGCAAATATCAAAGAGACATTTTTATTTAAAAAAAAGTAACTGCAAAAAAATTTTTTCCATTGTTTTTGAGTATGTTATAGCGACCAAAGAAAAAAACATAAAAATATCATACAAGTAATGAATTACTTGTCATTAGAAACCAAGATAAACAATATTTTTTGATTTTCGAAAATTGTTAAAAATAATCCATATTTAGTGGTTCAAAATTCTCGAAAAATTGAATAATTACATTATATCGATGAATATGAATACAATGATTATCGATTTTTTCCATTATATTAAAGCAAAATTAGGTATTTTTGTAATTAATAAAGGTTTATGGTTGTTATACATTTTTCTTAATGTTTTAGGGGAAATTCACTAGGTAGATAAACCAAAAATTAAATAAATTATCAAAAAAGGTTGTCTATGAGAATTTACGAAAGCCTAGGGTAAATCTACCAAAAAGTAGAAATCTAACAAAAGTGGCAACGCTAGGAACAGGCACCTACCTTGTGTTATCATGTAGTTTTGGTCCAATTTCGCCGCAAAAATCTTTTCCAAACAAAGATAGCAGGTGGTTTTTAAATCGGCAAAGAAAGAGATTTAACGTATTTTTGATTAAAAATAAACTTTATGCAAGGATTTCTATCATTTTAAACGAAAATTTAAATAATTTCCATTTTGATTTTTAAACCAAGCCTTCTAATACAAGTATATAACAAGAATCAATATATGCTTTCTTTCAGAAAGGCCTGGAACTTTTTGGATACTTCAGATTTTTCTGAGAAGCTTCGGCTAAAAAAACATCATTTATTGTTTGGTTCGGTTTGGTAGTTTTTTCATCATAATTTTGCAATCCAATTTTGTTTCAAACAATTGACAATTTTGCAAATTGAGTAGAGTTCAAAATATTGGACCTCGACATTTAAGACTATAGAGACCTCAGGTTTTAAAATGTTTTTTTTTTTAAATGGAAATTTGATTATTTGGGCGTCCTTAGCAATTCTTTAAACTAACCACAACTAAACCCCCAGATCTAATTTTAGTTGCTACTACATCTAGAAGCGTTACTTCAATAAACGATAAAAAGTTATATTTTAAATTAAACTCACTGTTTTATTCTTAAAAAATTAACTTACCATCTTTTGCACACTTCTTATAAGTTTCCCAAAAATCCGCAATAAAGATGTTTATAGGATCAGTGTTTTCGTCATCTGTAGTGTAGCAACAATAAATACCTTGTGTAGCCAAAACGAGCAATATGTCAGTCCAAGATGCCATCCATAGTTGAAGAGCGCTTTGTTTTTCTTCTTGAAATAAAAAATCAACAAACGTTTATTTTTCGAATAAAATTATTTACAACCAAAATATAACTTTGCTGATTGGTCTTCATCAGTACTTAGATTTAGCTAGCTTGTGACCACAAAAACAACCTTGTAAAATCTACCAATAATTAAAAGAAACGGCTGCGACAAAAAAAATCGGAAATTACCCTCCAGACTTATATATGATTGACAAATCAATAGTTTCTCGAAAGAAAATAGTCAACATTTATATTTTAGAACTAAATACGATTAGGCATCAAATTGCACTAGTTTGCCTTATAATTTTCGAAATTCTAACAGCAGAACTCAAATTCGTAACACCCTGTGTATTAGACTAAGGATACGTTCAACATTATCCAGAACCAGCTAAAAGAAAAGTACTGTTTTAATAACAAAATAAAAACTCAAAACAAACAGATTTTATATATCTTCAAGACATCCCACAAAGGCTTGTAAGAAGCCTATTTGAGTTTCCCTAAATCTGTCAATCATGTCCAAGTACCAAAACATGCATATACTGCATTTCATAGCACCTTTTAGATCACGCGGTAGCGCCATCACAGATGTCATAATATTAATTATACTTCAAGTCCAAAATTTCTGTCAATGACGCATCGCTCGCTTTTAGAGTGCATTTTAGAAAATAAATGATAAAATTTCGTCAAAACATGAAAATATTTTTTACAAGCAAAAGTTATTTTCTCACATTTTCATCAACCCTTTAAATTAGTAACAAGCCTATATTATTTTGGTATTATTCGGATTAATGAAAAATGTAATTTTTATGCTTAATTTTGCACACCTCCTATTTTGAGGTCATAGAACACAAATTTGAGTTTTTTTGGCGATTTTTCAACGTTTTTCCAAAAAAAAATAAATTTTTTACTTTAATTTTACCTTCTCTGATTTCATTTTGCTACATGAAAAAAAAATAAAATTTTAGTCTTAACATAAATTAAAAAAGATGTAAAAGCAGAACGATAGACAATCCAAGTTACACCGACTTGCCAATTCACCACCGATCTTGCAATTTCAATATTAAATACGATATTCACACGCATTGCTTCATCAAAAATATCCACTATATAAGGAACATGAAAGCTCTGAGATCATCAGCTTGTAGAATCCAATAACTATTTCGGGTCTTTCATGTTTCATATTTAGGATTTCCATATCGAGAATATTTTTGATCAAACATTGCGGGTCGAGCGAAGCAAGGTTCGCATACCTTATAAAAATGTCATAAAGAAAACTATTACAACCTGGTAACAGGTCAACATTTTTAGAAATTTCGAGTTGAATTCGGACGTAAACGTTTTACCTACTTTTTATTGAAAATTAAGGTTTTTTCCTTAGTTTTTAAGTGTTTTTTTTTTAATATTAACATAGTATGAGTTTTCTAAATATGTTTTCGTGCAAATGACAGAATTTAAAGGAATTTGTCGTAAAATGGAATTAAACAATTCAATAATTATTATTATTTTTTAAATACTATAAGAGGCAGCAAAAAAACAGCTTGATTCATGTTTAACAATCGAAAAGTAAAAAGTGTGCAAAAAATAGCGAAAAAATCGCATTTTCCAGTATCCGAATAATTACTAATATTGATTTTTTTGCCTTTTAAAACTCTGAATACCGTACGCGAAAAAACTTTCGTTAAAGTTGCACATATCTCTGCAGCATCCAAAGTGGTTATAGTTCTGGATTTCGTTCCCGAATCCCATGGTAAACATTTTTAACCATTATTCGTTCTTTTAACGTTAACTGAGTTTTTTTTGTAGGCGGATAACTAGTTAAAGGTTGGTTAATATTCATAGTTTACAGAATTAAAAGCACTTAATAACACTAAATCTTTATATACAATTATATACACTAAATAAGATAAACTATTATAAAATTGGCACAAAACAATATCTATATACTACAATTATTAGAAATTTATAATATTTAGAAAATACCCTGTATAGCAATTAAAATTTAAACTTACAAAATCTGTCCATAATCAATAATAACTTAATAAAATCATCGAACAGCACGAAAACCCTGTTGATATACTTATTTTCAAGTCTCTTCAAGTTGTAAACTAAGGAATGTGTGTTGCCACTTTTATTGTCTTCTCGATAACAATGATTTCAATACATATTGGCGTGCTATTTTAAGTGCGATCGCTTTCTGGTGATTTATTCTTGCGAATTAGGACAACATGGCGATGAAACTTTTGGCCGGTTCACTGTTATTTGAGCGGAAAAGTATATCATAGGCTTAAAAATCATTTACTAGTGTTAGATTTTTATTCAGCCGCTTCGTCGGTTGGGTGGCCGGTATTAAATGAGTCACTGACAGAAATTTTGGACTTTAGGTATAGTACTACCTTTGAACTACTTCCCATTATGTTTGGGTCATGTTATCGAGACGGGAACTACAATTTAACGTAAAATCCAAACCACACACAACATTTATTGTTTGCCTTTGGTCACCGAATAAACTACTAACAATAAACCATACTCGACGTCGCATCAACAAATTTATATTTCCTAATCCTAAAACGACTGGAGGAAATACTGGTGTGTGATATTTCATTACTCGAGCAAAAAAAGTAAAGGTAATTGCTTATTATACAGGGTATTAATTAAATGTTGCTATATGGTTCAAAACGATACTTTTCTTAGAAAAATAATAAAGAAAACTTATATTTATTTTGGATATATAAGAAAATACTTCTCTTTTTTAAGTAAAGGGTATCCTATTTTCAACACTTTTATAGAGTATGTTACCGTGTACGAGTGACGAATCGCAATAAGAAGCCAGACTACCCGCTTTTAGCCCTTCATCTTCAGGGGTCCTTAAAAATTATAAATGAATCGGTCATTTCAAAAACGAATTAAGTCAGAAAACGAGATTTTACATGAGAAGCCAAAAACTAATACTACACAGAATAAATTAATTTATAATAAGTACGCATTGGGGAAATACCTAGTATAATATGCTAGTTTAAAAACACTTAACACCCAGAAAAGAAAATCAACCGTTTTACAAACAAAAAATAACTTAGATCACTTTTGCAAGGAACAAAAAAAGTATTTGAAGAAAAATATATTTTATGGCAAAATTTAAGTTAGTACATAAAACAAAAATATTGTAGTTTCGCATTATAAAAATAAGTAAACCAAATAAAAAAAAAATTAGGGCACATAGTCAAATTTAAGGTAATTTTCAGCCTCTTCTGTATTATCTTCATTGGTTGGCCAAGGCAGAATGTTTTTGTAGAACCCCTTATGTTGCTCTAAAATACTGTTCTGCGCTTGCCGGATGTTTTCATTTTTTTTTTTTTTGGTTTATTGGCACAGTTTCTTGGAACTTGTGTCATTTTAGCACAGACTGTGCGTCTATGGTCAAAGAAAATCTCAAAAAGCAAAAATATTGACTTAAGTCGTTTTTGAAATGAACAATTCAAATATTAAAGATAAAGTTCCGGGAGATAGGATTTTTTTTTGGGAAATTTCCTCCTCTTTTCAGATCTTCTTTCAAATTTTGAATATCTTTGATAGTATTTGAGAAATTAAAAAAATCCCCTACTGTTTTTTTAAATTGTTTATAACTTTTGCAACTTTCATCATAATATTCTGAATCGAATGATACCTTAATCATAATTTTCGGAGAATATACAAAAATTTCATCCAAAAAGGTACATGTTGACCAGACTATATGAAAGTGTCGAAAACACCCTGTACATAGTGTTTATCGATAAAGGGATGTCTCACTGATACAAAGAGTTTCGATTCATGGGGATTAGTAATGCCAAATGTTACATCTTAGGACAGGACATATCAATCAATCAATCAATCAATCATTTATTAGTCTATAAAGATCATATACATGACATTAGACAGGTCAAAAATAATATATCATAATAGTAAAATAAAATATGATAAGCTTAACCTAGATTAAAATGTAATAAAGACAGGACAAATATTAAAAGAGACTAGACAAAGCGCACAAACAATACAATCAATATAACAAAACTAACAAGTTAAAACCTATACTAAGACTTCACTTCCAAAAACTCCGAAAAACTGTAAAATACGTTCATGTATAAAAATTCTTTCAGTCTTTTTCCAAATATGGTTAGGGTCCTCGATTCTTTAATGTAGTCCGGCATTCTATTGTAGATTTTAATGCAAGAATAATGGGGTGATTTTTCAAAGGTGGTCGTTCTGTGTTTTGGGATTTCTAGTGATGACGCATTCCTGGTTTTGTAGTTATGATTGTGAAGGTTCTTTTAAATGCCTCCTTATTCTTATGAACATAATGTGCACATTTCAAGATGTAAATAGATATTACTGTGAGAATTTTTTGTTTTTTAAATGTTTCCCTGCATGATTCCAATGGTTTCAGCCCGAATATGAGTCTGACTATTCGTTTCTGTGATACAAAGACTCTATTGATGGTTGTAGCTTGGCTCCAGAGCATTATATTGTAGGAGAGGAAGTGGTATGCAAGGGCATAATATCCAGTCATCAGTGTATTAATAGGAACTGTATGTTTAAGTTTTAGCAAAGCATAGTATGCTCTGCTAAGTCCAGCGCAAATGTGGTCTATTTGGGGCTCCCAGCTGTTTCTTGAGTCCAAATACGTCCCCAAAAATTTCACTGATGCAGCACTGTCATTGATGTTAGCTCTTGGAGTATTGTTATAAAAATGAACCGTCATTGTTTTTTCCTCATTCAAAATCAGTCCGTTAGATGAGCACCACTGATTCATACTCTGACTTACCGAGGAAATTTTTTCATAAAGTTCATCTCCATTTCTGGCCGATATACCAACAGTTGTATCGTCGGCGAACTTGATGGTTGTTCCTGGCAGTTTTAGGTCATTCACGAATAGTATAAATATTAATGGTGAAAGTATTGAGCCCTGAGCTGCACCTAGGTTGACCTCATATTGGTCTGATTGAGAATTATTGAGCTGTACCAGGATTTTTCTTTCTTTAAGAAAAGACATTATAAGAGAGAGTGCGTTTCCCCTTATTCCCAAACTATAAAGCTTCTCCTGAACAAAACTAGGATTAAGGGTGTCGAAGGCTCGTGACAAGTCAAAAACAGGCAGGCAACAGCTTTGCCGTGCTCTAGCTCTTGGTGTATGAACTGAACCAACTCAATACTCGCTGTCTCGGTTGATCTATCAGGTGTGAAACCATGTTGACTGTTGCAAAGGAGTTTGTATTTATTAAGGAAATTCATCAGTCTGTTATATAGAAACCTTTCAAAAACTTTCGAAAAGATACATTGGATAGTTATGGGTCTATAGTTCTCGATGTTTTTTTGGTCACCTTTCTTAAATACTTTTCCTATCTTTAGAGCTGCCGGAAAAATCCCTGTTTCAATTGCTGAGTTAGTCAATATAGTTAAGGGTTTGACTATTTCATAGGTTACAGCCTTGAGCACCTTTGCTGGAATGCCGTCAGTACCCATTGACTTTTTGTTTTTTATCTGAGACATAATACTCAGGATCTCCACCTCGGTGGCTGGCTCTAAGAAGAATGAATTGGGCTGGTGATGAGCAACTGTGGGTGCATTTGAAGTTATGTTCCCAAAGTGACTTTTTAATTTGTCTTCTGCTATAGTTGCGAAGTACCTTCCAAATTCATTGGCTACACTCTCCTGATCAGATAATTCATAGTTGTTTATGGCTAGGTTTATTGGCGTGTTTTGCTTCTTCCTTCCAAGTTCTTCATTTATTATGTCCCAGATCTGTTTTGATTTATCTAGTGCACTTTCAATTTGTGTTTGGTTGAATTCTATTTTTACCCGTGTGATATTTTTCCTGTACATTTTTCTTCTTCTCTATAATGGTTCCACAGGTGCTCATTATCGGTTTGTAGTGCTAACATGTATAAGTCGTAGATGTCGTCTTTAGCTTTTTTTAAGTCCGCATTATACCAGTTGTTGTTCTTGGTCATTGTTTTTATATTTTTCCATGGACAAGTGGAATTGTAGTGCCAAACAAATATCTGAAAAAAGCTATCAAATGCCATATTTATATCCTCTGTGTACACCCCTTCCCAGTTCTCGTGGCTTAAACTTTCTCTGAGATCATCTAGATTTTTTGTAGAGAGAGTTCTTATTTTTCTTGATTCGGCTTTTAAGGTTTTTGGCTTTATTTCAAAATTAATTTTCAGTTCCTGTAGTGTATGGTCAGATAAGTGTGGTTCTATTATGTTGCAACAGATAAGGCTCTCATCAATGTTTGTAGTCATATAATCGATCGCTGATTTTGACGTTCCAAAGATTCTTGTCGGTCCATTGCAAAAGTTTTTAAGGTTAAATGAATCTAGTAAGTCTTTCAGTAGTTTATGTTTAGCGTCGGTCTTTTTAAAGCTACATATGTTAAAGTCACCACACATAATTATTTTCTTGTATGATTTCATACAGTATGCCAGGAATGCATAGAAAATTGTTTGATACTCGGCAAATTTTTTTAACTTTATAATCTTCCGAAATAAGACTGTTTTGGTCCTGGTCCCATAGTACAGAACTGAGTGTGCTCAGGTATTCGTAACTATTACACTCAGTTCTATACCCTGGGATCAGGCTGAAGCGATCCCATCTTGGAGAGTATAAAGATAGGAAATTGTGGTTGGTACCCAACAATAAATTTTAGAACAGAAATCCGCCACAATGATACAGGACACATCTACAGAACATAGGAAATCTCATGGAGTTTAGGAAGATACCAAATACTCGCGCCTCTGTAAATCATAGAGAAAAATTTTATTAGGGTTATTAAAGAGTATCAAGACTTGTAACTGTCAGGATAAAATGGTTATCAGTGAGTCAATTAAGAGTACACTTTTAAAATTCTTAAGTAAGTATGACTGGACTATTCCCCTCTTTGTGCAATATGAATAAAAACAATTATGCAGATTTTACTATAAAGTAATCCAATTTTTAAAAATTAATTATGATATATACCTGATGGTGAACATGCCATAAAAATCATTTCCTTGCGTTCATAGAGAGTTTGCTGAGTTTCACGCAGTAAGTGATAATAATCGTACAAATGCAGAATGTCTTTGTACGGCCTTACTGAGTATGTTATGGGTCCAGAGTAATCTTCCATATTAGGAATCTGCAAAAAGAAAAATTATTTTAATAAATAATCTAAAATATAGCTTGTGTTAAATATGACAGCAAAAAAAATATGCTAAAGGTCTATTCATACATATCAGTGACGTCTCAGTCCGGTCTGTAAAGTTGTACCAGTCTCCGAGAAAAAAATATTGTTGGTTAATTTTAAATTCAACACGTTGGTACATGTCAGGCACAGTCGCGTCAGTCTTGTTTTAGTTTTTTATTGTGTTATAAATTCTCGTTCTGTTTCTCTTTTCATTCATGGTTTGTTTACCCATTTTCGCTTCTCTATCTCAATCTCTTGATTTTTATCATCCAGAGCTATGCCAATTAAAGCTTTGTAAAATAAGCCATGTTGCATTATACTGCATGTCCTGCCACCTGATGACTAAACAGGGTTGTAAAAAATCATGATTTAAAAAAAAAATAAAAAATCGCGATTTTAAAAAAAATATATATTTTTTTTTTTATGTAAATAGCACAATCGAAGTTTGTAACATGTCCTTATTCTTAAACATTCTCCTATCTCCTAATATTTTTTGTTTTTATAAACTCTTATATTAAATATTTACTGCGAGAAAGCAGTGCTTGAAAATTCCTGTCAGAACACGCAGATTTACCGGTCTACATAAAGGGGCGGAACTCGGAAGGGCGTCATTTCCTAGTTAAGATCTGTGCGCGCGAGCATTGTTTTTACGGCTAACTGAAAATTTTGATATTGTGTAAAATATAAAATATAGTTTTTTGAATATGTCATTTCGAAGAAGGAGTAGAAAGAAAGACCTTATCTGGCAGTTTTTCAAAGAAAAATCGGGGAAAGCGGAGGGAAAACCGGGATGTCGCGCTACATGTAAAAAATGTAATTTGAAATGCAAGGATTGGTGGAGAGGATGAAAAAGCACTGGGAAAAATGTAAAAATGTAAATAATGAAGACATCGATACTATCGATACTTATAGTGACTCGTCGTTCTCGTCAACGTTATCACAATCACAATCAGTTTTAACCGTAAGTACCTTTTTAAAAATGATGTTGAAATATTTTTCCAATTTTCCATGTTTGGAAATTTTTAAAAACTTATTTTTACAACAATGTGATCAATGTGTTCATTTCTGGTGCACTTTATGTGTCACGGAATTTCACAATTTTTGAAAATGCTTTGGAATTGATACGTTTTTTTAACACTAAACACTATTTGCAACAAAACATTCTTGGATGAACAATATTTTCTGAAAAAAAAAATACAATTTTTTTTTTAATTTTTTATCCAAGTAACTATTAAGGTATGTAACTATGATAACACAACTCCTTTTATTTCTTAAAAAAGTGGCTCATTCAACGATTTTTTATTTTTTGCTTTAAATTAAATCGATTCTATTTGACGGGCTCTATCAAACCAAATTAGAAAAATTATAAAATTTATTTATTTATCGTTCAGTACATACAGATAAAATCCAAATAGTACATAAAAACAAAAAAATATACATTTTACATAAAGGTCAAGAACTTACATTTGTCATAAAAAACTATTCTAATTTAAAAGAAAACAACAACCAAACGAAGAGAAAAAACAAAAAAAAAAAACATACACAATGTTATAAGATAAACAGTAATGAGACACAATCAGGTAACAAAGAAACGATTGGCAGCACAAGTTATAAATTGCAATATTTTGTTTATTAATTGTTCTGAATTGAGAGATATAAGTATGATATTAGTTTTTTCTTAAACGTGGGTAGGGTGCAGTTAAGATCAAGATTAGCAGGAATACAGTGCGCGACAAAAAGATAGGGGCAGGGTGTAATGTGGATATAATTAATAAAATTTATTTATTTCCAAATAAAATATGTGTTACTACAAATAAACATAATTAAATGGTTTATATTATCGACATATGAGGTCTAAATAAACGGATAATTTTTTTTTCTAAAACAAATTTTACTTATGGTGCGACAAAAAGATAGGGGCATTAAAAATATATATATTAATTTTTAATATTTATCTTTATTAAAAACTGGTACATTTTCCATTTAATCTAATTGTTTCAAATATTCTTTTTGGAATGTGATTATACAGTTCCCTAATATAATTTTGAGGTATTTGATGCCAGGCATCCATGATAGCCTTTTTCAGATCATCTACACTAGAAAACTGTCTTGAATTTTCATAAACTTTTTTTGCAAGTCGTCCCCAGACATTCTCGATTATGTTTAGATCCGGAGATCTTGGGGGCCACTCCAATACTTTTATATTATGTTCCTTAAACCATGAGGAAACTACTTTTGCCGTGTGTACTCCAGCGTTGTCGTGTTGAAAGATGAAGTTTCCTTTTGTCATAGATTTACCGTGGTTTAAAATAATGTTATTAAGAATATTTATATAACTTTGTGCATTCATGGTTTTGGTCAAAAACTGTATATCTGTTTTCTTATTGTACCCAATCGCAGCCCATATCATGACTGACCCTCCACCACTATGACGACGCGAGAGAATTATCTCTTCCTTTCTTAAGTCATGATAATAATATGAGTAACCATCAGGACCGTCCAAATTAAATTTTTTCTCGTCGGAAAAAATTACTTCTTGCCATTCTTTTGACCATGACATGTACTTTTGGGCAAATTGTAACCGAGCATTAATATGTTTGAGAGTTAATGGAGGTTTTCTTTTTAAATTTTTTTCTGGAAATTATGGGAGAAGTTTAAGAAATCTTTGTACATTTCGTACGTTGGTCTGAACACCCGCTTCTTTGGGGTATTGCCGATGCAGAAAGCATAGAATTAGAGGCAACCCTCAAAATCGCTCTCTTTTGACGTTTGGAAAGTGCGCGTGGGCGGCCTGGCGACTTTTTAATTCCATAATTCTCTTTATTTTTCACAAAATTATCAACAACATTGGCACTTCTTTTGATTCTTTTTGCTACTTCCCTATTGCTAAAACCTTCATTTTTTAATGCAATAATTTGTCCTTTCTCCAAATCTGTCAATCTCTTGCCCCGGCCCATGAGAAAAAAATAAAAACTTACTAGTGCGTCACAACGAGTAAACTGTGATAACGCGTCCGTACGTGTTGCGTATCAAATTACAACTGTGCATCGGAAGTTCGTATAGTGCCTCTATGTTTTTGTCGCGTCACAGAATAACCTTGAAGGTATTGTTCACGTAAATTCGACTAACCAAGATAA
>JAHBCN010007608.1:0-42726 GCA_019359885.1 Listronotus oregonensis | reverse complement strand
CTTCGTTCAGTTTCGTCATCATTGTCTTCAGCTTCGATTGAAGCCATTCTTCAAATTTGGCCAGTTCTCAGCAAAGTGGATCTGCGGTAGCTTATTTGTTTATTTTTATCAACAATTTGCTGAACTGATCAAAAGCATTCATTGGTATTGTTTCTTCGTTGACTTCGTTGAAATTTTTAGGATCTAGGTATGCAAAAATTCAATAGTTAGAATCATTAAATCTTGCACTAATACTCGTCACCGCGGGTCCAGGATATCGTTTTAAGTATTAATTCTGTATTTTTGAGTACGCTCTGCTCTTCCTTGTCAGCAACAAGCAACCTTACAAGCGCCCACCGGAACATTGATTCAGTTTCAAATTCAAATTACTATATTTTATTCGCTAGTCATGAGATTACATTAAAAATACACGTTGAAATCAACAAATTTATATTGAAAGAAATCAAATAAAACACGTTCTACTGGTTAGGTAATGAACGTTTTCCAGTTTGACTGGTCAACATTGTCAAAGGCGCAGCGTGCCGGCGCGCCAACCTTAGTTCAAGGTTTTCCTTTCGTATTTTGTGGTTAAGGTTTTCAATTTTTGTAATTATTATAGGTTTGTTTCAACAAGATATCCGGTATCGTTTCGAAATCGTTTTTGAACTGTTTTTTTGGTGCGCTTAAACGCATGCGCGGCCTTAAAATAGGTTCATGACGGTACGAAAAGTACAAACGTTGGATCGCCTTGCGGATCGTTTTTGGGACTGTCAAATCAAAAGTTTTTAAATTTTTTGTTTTAAAAATATAACCCTACTTTTCTACTTATTATTTTTGTGATCAAAGTTAGCAAATATCACTCATAATATCGTCACTCATCTTTAAAGAAATTAAATTTAATGATGTGTTAGAGGTGTAAATTGTTTTGAATAAATAATTAAACAAACAGGAAATAGAAAGTGCTAAGCGTTGCATATTCGCAAATAAAGTTAGGATTATGCAGAAAAAATTAAATTAAGTTAAAAATAACAAGTACACAAGAAAAGATAAAATTATGTGATCAAATGGTTTTAATTATACATATAAATTAAAAATTAAGTTGTTAAAAAGATTTTCTTTTCTTTCTTCTTATTTAATTTTTAACCTTATCATAAAATGAAAAAACGTTTCCTTTTAAAATAATCAAACTTCCACACAATGACATCATAAAATGGGCACAGAAACTCTCTTTCCCATGGTTAAAAAAATGTAACAAAATTATATTTTTTGAAAATATTTATTTAAAGTTAACAAATTTACCGGACACCCAATAAAAAAAAACCCATAAGGACCCAGAAAATTTTTTCTTAAATTTTTTTTTGTGCTTAAATTAACTAAAAACTTTTCTTTTTGCATAATCCTACCTTAACGTAAACATATAAAGATAAAAAATTAAACAATAAACATGAAACAGCTTTAAAATCAAAAATCCAGTGCCAAAATGTTCAATGCGCAAGTCAACCCAAACAGTTTTCAATTCCAGAAAATTACCGTTCGAAAGAACTAAACGATCCCAAGTTTTGTTGGTACACAAACAGGATCGTAAAAAAATCACGTCTCTTTGGAACGCACTTTATCACTGCGCAAGCGTGATCGTTGGTGACGTTTTCACGTGGGAAAAACCTTATTAAAGTATTTTTCTCTTCAACGTACCGGCGCTACAGTATCGAAATCGCGGCGGCGCGGCGCACCGGGCATCTGCCCTGCTTGCCCTATGGCCCATCCGTCACTGGCTGTATCTTAGAAACTATTTATCGCACAGCAATATAACTGGTCAATAGAAATAGCCAAAAATTATTTTTAAGTTTCTAAAATTCACGCGAGATGGCGCAATCGCAATGGTTAATTAAAAAACCTATTTTTTTCCAAAATAAGCTGCGACTTTTCTTCGTATTTTCAATAATAAGGGTGGGGGAAGCTGATAAGTAATGCAACTTTTAAATATCTCTACCTCCCATATCTTTTCTCGAAAGTGGGTACTTGTCCAAAAAAAAAATCTCTTTTAATTGCCGTCCTTTTCGGTGTCGGCTAGTTTGTACTTAACCAACTAGAGGTTGTTGTTTAAGGAAAACTCGGTTTTTGAGATTTTTTCGAGAAAGTTAAATACGACGATATGATTTTTTATTGTAGCTTTAGAAGAGGTGAAAAATACCTACAGTTCTGCAAAAACCTCGTTTTGATATCTGCTTTTGTTTTAATATATATATACCGGACAACAAATCACTACCCGCCCTTCATTTTCTTGAATGAAAACATATCTTTCAAATTTTTTGAATAACATATTATTTTAAGATGCAATTTTGGATATTATAAAGAAAGTGCCTATCTTCGTTTAACCGGAAAAATCAACTTTGATTTTTTTTAAAGGAACACCCTGTATATTTTTCAAAATTTGGTTTTTATGGATAATTCCTGATATAAAATCAAATTTTTATCCCTCCTATCTCTGCTAGTTTTTAGAAAATGGCGATTAAGATGTCCCAACTACCGTCATTATGCAGTTTTGGGAAAACAAATAAATGATATAAAATTTTATTTTATTTAATTTTTCTGAAGACTTTATCTGTAAGGTATAATAAAACTACTTTCGGCTTTACCGGAAGTGCTGCGAAAAATTTGACTTTTCTAATAATGTTACTTCAAAAATTTAAAAGAAACCCTGTATATTTTTTTTAATTGGATTCTACGGTCATTCCTAATATAAAATCGTATAATATCCTATACCTATCTTTGTTAGTTTTTAGAAAATGGCGATTGAAGATGTCCAAACGACGCACATTATGCAGTTATAAAGGGAAAACAAATAAATGTTAGAAAATTAATAAGCCTACAAATATTTCAGGCCGTCTCTTTGAGCAATTTTGGTATTTTAATATTAGTTTTTTATTTAAGTAGTTAATTAAAAAATAATTTAGAATTAAATTAAAAAATATTAAATGTTTCTAACGTTTATTTGTTTCCCCTATAACTGCATAATATCGTCGTTGGACATCCTAATCCCATTTCTAAAAACAAAAAATTATGGTAAGGATTTATACGGATTTATCAGGAATAACCCCTAGAATCAAATTAAAATATACGGGTGTTGCATTTAATTTTAAAATAACATTATTAGAAAAATCAATTTTCCGGGATCAAAAACCGGAAGTGTTTATTATGACCTCCACAGATAAGTCTTCAGAAAATTAAATTAATAATAATTTTTATATCTTTATTTTTTTCCCATAAATTGCAATATGGGGTAGTTTGGACATCTTTAATCTCATTTTCTCAAAAACAGCAGAGTAGGTATAGGACATAATATACATTTTATATCAGAAATGATTCGTAGAACCAAATTTTAAAAATATACAAGGTATTCCATTGAAAAAATCAAAGTTGATGTCTTTCCGGTTAAACCGGAAGTGATAGAACATGTTATAATATCCAAAATCAGCATCTTATGATATATTATAGCATCCTAAATTTGAAAGCTATATGTTTTATTCAGAAAATAAAAAGGCTGGAGTATTTCGTTGTCATAATATTATTATTATATATATATATATATATATATATATATATATATATATATATATATATATATATATATATATATATATATATATATATATATATATATATATATTATTTTAGAATTTAAAAAAAATACTGAAAACTAATATAAATAATGCAACTTTTAAATAGCTCTATTCCAGTAGATCCTGGTTTAAAAGAAAATTTGCTTTTTTAAATGTCGTCTTTTTCGGTGTCGGCTAGTTTGTAGTTTACCAACTAGAGGGCGTTGTTTAAGAAAAACTCGTTTTTCGGGATTTTTTCTAGAAAGTTAATTACAACGATATATTTTTTTATTGTAGAAGAGAACAAAAAAACCTATAGGTTTTTGACTTACCGTTTTGACTTAATTGGCAGATTTAAAAATTAGTTATAAGATTTAAATCATTTTGGTAACATTTTGGAAAGCTAAATATTCTGTTTTTAATATAACTTTTCAACAACATCCTAAAGGGGTTATAACCTACAATTTCTTATCATCATTTATGTCGTTGAATTTCTCTAGTGCTATTAATAAAATGTATTAAAATATAGGGTGTTTTATTTTAAAAAAATCAACTTTGTGTCGCTGTCCTGTACATAAAAAAGCAACACACCCAAAAACATCATAAAATTAAAGATACTTTTACAACTAACAACTTTTATGAAAAGCTTTTTCTCGTAAAACTTATAGTTTCCGAGAAAGGGTATAGATCCTTAATAAACGAGACACCCTGTACTTTTTTACATTAGTTGCAGAAAAAAAAATCTGCTGTACTTAATCCTGAAAGTATGTTACAGAACCTAATATTTTACAGTTAAGCACATACGGTGCTAAAAGCTCAATGGGGTAGTAAATTAAAGATTTACGCCATTACACATTACCCATGCGAAAAAACAGCATGTTTTATGTAGTGGAATAGATGTAAACTCAAATGGAGTTTAGCTTAGACTGTTTCGCTTTAGGTAATTGAGCGAAAATAGTATGTTCCACATAATAGACTTAAAATTTGATTTAAAAAACATTTAATTACACTTAATTACAATTTACTCTTTGGGATTAACTGTAACAATATACGCTTATCGTAACTTTTAAAAATTACGTCTTTTAAGTGACTGCTATTAGCTTCAATACACTCTTCAAGATCTGACAAGAAATGATTCATGGCACGATGAAGCAAAACCTGATCTATTCGAAAAACTTTTTCAGCAATTCGGACATAGGTTCATTCTACAGGAAAAACCTTTTTAATTCATAAAAGTCTGTTTTATCAGAGTTAAAATAATTTATTCCAATAATTGATATATATATATATATATATATATATATATATATAATATATATATATATATATATATATATATATATATATATATATATATATATATATATATATTTTAAAATAATTTAATTTTTTTATATAATATTAATATTAATTTTTTTTTAAATATATTTAATAATTTAAGGCCATTTTCTAACATTTTTTTAAAAAAACCCTATAATATTTCCGTAACATTCCGCCCCCCATTTATACTTCTCGCAGAACTCTCATAGAGTTTTTAGAGGTGTGTGTTATTGCTCTATCTTGCTAAAATAATAACGCATTATTTAGTAATCCTCCTCTTTCCAAAACAAATAAAAAATGTCTCCAGCATGTTTACATAACGCTTGGACATCACTGTTAGAGGACGGTTATTTTCATCTTTAAAAAAAATATGGACCAGTAATGCCAACTGACCCTACTACACATCCAACAATAACTTTTGGAATATGGAGATTGTTTTTAATGTTATTAAATCGTGTAAAAATAATCAAAAGTTTTTAAAAAACCCAAATTTATCACAATAAATATTATAAAACACATTTTTTATTTACACAATACCCGAGAAATACTTTACGGTACTTTCATTGTTTGGGAATAAAAATACTAAAATACCTATAATTTTAACAGTATTTTTAATAGTTTATTTGATTACCAGTACGGAAATGACGATTTTTCCGGGCGCACGTGACAAATTCGGCTGCGCCTCACACGGGAAGTCATGCAAGACCGGAAAAATCCATTTCTGGACGTGTAATGAACGATATTTTTTATTATACTTAGGTACCTGAAAACAACATAAACAAAAAATATCGCAAAAAATGATTTAAGAAAATTGCGATTATTTATTTTTATTTTAAAACAGTAAAACAAATTAACAAAAAAATACAAGCTAATTAAATCTAAGAAAATTAATTTTGGACGGAACCGTTATGATTAATAGTTATATTTATTGTACAATTCGTATTATTGTTGAAGCTTAATCCCTTTTGTATTTCTTTTTGTTGAACTAAAGATGTTGAAGCGGAGTGTTCGTGTATGTTTTGGTTCTCTTGATTCACTGTTACAGATTTTGTAGTTTCAACGTTACAAGGCCTAAACAACTTTTGGAATACTTTAATTTTTCTTTGTATGGACTCTATATATCCTTCTGCTACATTGGAAAAAAAGCCATCCTCCGTGTCTTTTCAAAGTGAGCAAATCACCGCCGCTTTCTACCAACATGGTAGCCGAAGAACGCCTTAGCCCATGTCCGGTATATTCTTCGTGATTTTTTAGTTTTAAGTATTTTGCAACAAGTTTTGGAATACCACTGATAGTATGGCACCCAACATGTTGAGCGTAACATCTTTGGTTTCGGTATGCAACAAAAAATCTTCTACTCTCCATATTTTAAGGGCGGAGATCTGCGTATTTACGGTAAAGTGTACAGGGATTGAATTTGCAATTTTCATTGGTAATGGTAAAACTTCTTGACCTGTGAGTTTTTCCATCTCGTAAGAACACGACAAGGAAACGCCCATTATTTTCCGCATCGTCTAAACTCAAACGTATTAAATCATCTCTGCGGCATGCGCCGAAGATGCCAAACACTAAGTAGATATTGTCCATCTGAAGCTTCACATAAAAATTTGGTTACTTGTTCTGATGTAAGAACCTTGAATTTCTCTGGTACATATCCTACAGCTTGTCGTTTCAATAAAGCGATAATTTTTGGATATTGGTTGTGAGTATTTTCTTTTATTGCCAAACAACTTTTTAACATGGAGAATCGACTCCAGAAGGTGAATGACTTCATAGATTTGGCTTTTTCAGAAAAATAAACTAAGAGAATATCGTCACTCACAATTTTAATTCTTTTCTGAGTCTGCCATTCGGTAAAAATGTGATATTCATGTTCATATCTCAACCTGGATTTCACTGGTAATAAATCTGCACTCACTTCTGCCGCTTGTTGTAATATAAAATCGGGAATATCCGGATTTTCTTCCAAATCTGAATTCATTTTTTAAAAATGGCATAAATTTCACTGACAGAAAATAAAATATGTCATAATTAAATAAATCGTTGTTATGAACAGTTTCCATGGATGAATTTTTGTATAAGCGAACGGAACCTAATCGGAAAAAAAAATTCCGTGCGCTGTTCTGAAAATGTCATATTTACTGTATTTTATACACACTTGAAAATTAAGTATTTTCAAGTAAGAATAATAAAAATGAAATTTTCAAACCCTTATTTTTACTTGCGCATCAGCTAAACGCTGGTCAACACCCTCTTCTTCTCTCTGTCATGCGTATGCTCATCTTATTGGCGAAGCTAGATTTGTTGGTTGACCTAGACCTAAAATATTTTAGTGTTAAAAATTCAATTTTTAACACTATCTAGATACCTTAAAAATGTTACTTTAAAGCACTAGTGCCTTAAAGTAACATTTTAAAGCACTAGTGTTAAAAGTGAAATGTCAAATTTTTAAAGGTAACGTCACCGTTTTATTTATTTACTAACATTTATATAAATTGATATTGTATACGATATTTCCTGGGCAGTAAATCCAGAGATGCTCTACTGGCCGCATCATCTATCTCTTTAAATGGATCGATGCAACCAATACTTTCTCATACATTTTCTTTCATTGATTTTAAGTAAAAACTAAAACGAGCAAAAAACTGGCACGATGTATTAAATTTGAAGTAAACATGTCGTAACCAACCAACATCAACAACGGTTGTTAGAATTATTAATGCCAATTTCAATAATTTTTATATACGATGCTATGTAAAACTATATCTTCCAATTTTTGAATAATTTAATTTTTAACTGCATTATTGCATTTGTAGAAAAAATATTGTCTGATATTTGTGTTAAAAGTCCGTTTTAAGGGACTTATGTGCGTTGCAGAACTTGCTTCGCTCATTATGCAAACTTTTACATTCGTGCCTTAAAATTGTACTTTTAACACTTATATCATAAATAATTATTAAAGTTTTTTTATTATATTAATAAGACAGTGCCTATATTTTACTTTTATTTAAAAAATTCTCATGCCATTTATTCTGCCGTCATAACGAAAAACGCAGTAAAGTCGATTTTTGACGATTTTGAGATTTTTGTTGAATCAGATTCTTTAGGTAATTTTTTATATTCCCAGTATTCCATATATCGAAAAAAATATAAATTTTTTTCAAAAATAGAGAAAAAAGAAATGTAGTATCTCAATGAGGCAATGAAGCGTCATCAAATACTTTTAAAAATGCAGTAACTAATCAATCATAATTAAAAATGCAAAAACGATAAGTGTGCTTCTCATAAAACGTCATTGATTACTAATTTAAAACGCAGTTTTTCCGTGTTCATAACAAAAAACGCAGTAAAATGTCAGATTACGTCATGCTTTGCTAACCGAAAACGCAGTGAGTAGATTTGCGCCAATTTACAGTTTCCATTACCAGGTGGAACTTTTTATGAAACACAAAGGTAGTATATGTTATTTAAGAGATTTCAAAGATGCTGTGCAGGCAGCAAACTCTGAAAAAGTTATAACTCTTGAAATAAGACCAAATAATTTCTACGATTGGATAGACAACACGTCACAAGTAAAAATAAAGAAAACCGAAAACGTCCCTATGTTTCTGAAATAACATCAGTTGTTGTAAAACGTGAAAATAATTCTTTAACTTACACTAAGAACTACGATATGGCTAATCCAATGGAGATACATTTTTTAAAAGTTAAAACTGAAAAAGAAGGAATCCTACCGCCTCCTAGAAATCAAGTTAGGGGCATAAATAAATCCAAAAAAGAAGTAATAATTAAAAAACTTTGTCCTTTGATGGGAAAAGAAACCAAACCATTTTGCTGATTTCGTTGAAGGAAAATCCTTAATTCAATGATCTCAATGAATCCTTTGAATAGGCTTTATTTTTTGTGTATTATTATTATTTTTTAAATATTTTATACCCATATATTGTTCAGATAAATACTTTCTTTTTGTTCACATCTCATAAGTTTTTTCCTTAAGTTATTTCTTTACACATTTTTATGCATAAACTTAAATTACACGTATTTACTTAAAATGCCATAACTTTTTAAATATAAAAGATATTAGAAATGTTAGCAGTTTATTTGTTTGGTCAAGGTATCTATTTTAGCAAACTTATTCAGAATGTAGCTAGAATCAGTCAGTATTTCCGGAAAAATTGAGGTAAAATCAGTCTTCCCTACAATTTAACTCAATGGCGGCACATCAAAAGCTACTAGGTAAAACCGCAGTAACTAGGTCAAAAGTTGCAAGTTACTGCATTCATTATTAGCAAATGTTCGATTAAAAGTAATGAGATACTAAACAAAAACGCATTTTCATCAATATTACTTTATCAAAATCAAAAGTTATCAGTAAAACTTGTTTAATAACGTCATAAGACACTATATTCGGCAAGTGTATCAATATTGGTCAAAAAAATATTTTTTTCGCTACAAAACACGCTTAAAACTTTCAGGTCGTTTTTCTCGAAACTATAACCCTCAAGTTACTGCGTTTTTCATTATGACGGCAGAATTATTGCATGTAATATATAAAATAATCATAAAACTTTGCTGAGTATATATATATTTTTTTAAAATATATTTTAATTAAGGTAACGAAATATGATTAAAAATTCGAATAATCCAAATTATTTAAAAAAATCTTATTTTATCAGGTTTAGCAAGTGTTTACTTAAATCAAAAATATCAAATCATAATTTTTTAAACCTTTCTGGAATAACAATAAACCCATTAATGCTTTTAAAAAAACAAACTTTTAATAGTGTTTAAACCTCATTTCAGTCATTAATAATATGCTGAAAAAATAAACCTATTTTATCTAATTCTTCAATCAACTGTCAATAGATCGATCTATTCTCTTTAAGCCTTAATTAAAGTTAATATTGGTAAATGGATTATACATCAATTGTGTTTTAAATAAATAGAGCATTCATGTTTCAATTACACGTGGTTTGTTACTATTAAAAACATACATCTGATCACTTAACTATTATGATGTAAACGACAAGAAATATTATTTTTTTGTTGGTTCGAAACAGTTTTTGACGTATAGCGCTAGAAGACGTTAAAGCCGTTACAAGAAATCCCTTATAAAAGCACTAAGACTTTTTCGTTTTGGCCTTAAAAAAACAACACGGGTTATAGAAACTACATTTTTTTTTTGAAATGACCGCTGAAAGCACATTAAAAACATTTTTTTTAACTCTCGAAGACTAAAGCGGAACTCATCCTGCTTTCTAAAAGTGTCGTTTTGATTATTTAAGCTGGTTATTAACGTAATTTTTCTGAATCATACCTAGGATAGAAACCTTGCGAAGTTCGGAGTAAATAGTTTTTGAGAAAAAAAGGGCCTGACGGAAACTGGTAGTGGTTTTACGAGAAAAAAGGCCCTTGGATACATGCCTGATAACAACTCAAAATGTTCGAGTAAAGGTCGGTTTACTTTTCTCCAAATCTAATTCACATACCTGCCTCATGTAAGCCTACAATTGCCCCTCTTAGAGTCAACTAATGTGACCAAGTCTTCGCACTCAAGGCGAGTTGTCCATTTTAATAAAGCCCTTTGAAATGAACCTTTTAAATGTTACATTTGTGGTAAGCGAAAATTCGCAAAAATGTGAACAGATCCAAAAAACCGGCTGCGTATTGACATTGTTTTCTATGGCACCTTTGAAAAGTGTATATCAAATCACAAAAGACAATGTCCTAACATTTGCTCATAAAAATGGACATTCTCTTCTGCGTTAGACAACACGTGATGTTTACGAAAATGAGGAACAATATCTTCTGTTTCTTGGCGTCATCATGTCTATGTTGTTTATGTCAGTTTGCAGTTTAGCAACAACATCTACACTTTGCTCGTAGTTAGTTCTGGTTAGTAGTGAGTTCTCAAAAATATCTGCATTTTCCTTAAAATAAGAGGCATTTAAAATATTCGCATAAGAAGATTGTTGGGTCAAAAAATTCTATGGCTGTGGTTTAAAAAAAATAGGAAGTTATTTGGGATCTGAGAATGAAATTCAATCAAATTTACGAAAACAATATAGAGCAGGGGTCTCCAAACTACGGCCCGAGGGCCACATCCACCCGCGGACAATTTTGTTCGTCCCGCAGAGCTAGCATACTTGAAAACTCCTTTTAGAGAACAAATAATTTTTATAGCAAATTAAATTTAGTTTACTGAAGTATTCTAATTTTATGTTGAATAATTATTAATATGACATCTACATTTATATGGTCATGGGCTAACTCCGCTAACTCATAACATTCTTGTGGCTTATTTATTGTTTTTGTGATGTTGGATAAAGAAACAGAATTTAATGAGTAAAGACATGTATAATATGCAGAAAATTTAACTTCAGTATATAATAACTAACAAATTATTGAAATGAATCCAACTAACATTTTATACATTTTAAATAATCAATAACTTATAACAAAACATAAATACTATGAAATATTAATTAGATTTTCCACTGACAATAGTTTGTAGTTGTGGATAATTTACTTGTACAATTATTAAAAGAGATTTAAGATGCTCATCAGTTAATTTCGATCTGTAAACATTTTTTTGTACTTCATTTTGGAGGTTTTCTCACACAAATAAGTATACCAAAAACAGAAAACAGACCACGAGCAAATTTATGCAAATTATCAAATTTGTACAGTGGAAGACTTTATAAAATTCCAACAAAAGATGAGTTTTGATATTTGTTCTTAATTATATCACTGCATTATAGATCAATCATTTCCATTTGAAGTTCCGGGGCTAGGGTTTCAATGTCAGTATCAAAGGATTCTGAAAATCTTAATTTGATTCGCAATGGCATCAAAGTCCGAGAAACAGTATCAAAATTTATCTTCAAAGCACTCAAAGTTTCGATTGCAAAATCGATAGGAAACTCAGTCTCAGTAGTGTGGCTGAATATTTCACATGTTTTAAAATGTAAAACATTTACTTCGTAGTTGTGATTGAAACAGTCTCAATTTCTTCCGGAATGATTTGATATTAGTGTATAAATCAGGAAGATGCTGGTTTTCTCCTTGCAATCCCAAATTCAGTTCGTTCACATGTTTTGTCAAATCAACATAGAATGCTAACTTCCACAGCCATGCGTTGTTTTGTAATTCAGTAAGAGGGCGATGCTTTTCATTCAAAAAAATTTCGATCACTGCTCGAAGTTCAAAAAAGCGCTGAAGGACTTTCCCACAACTAAGCCAGCGTACGGCAGTATGATAAGGTAAGTCAGTTTCTCCAATCTCTTCAGTAAATTGTCGGAATTGTCGGTGATTCAGCCCAAAAGATCTGATAAAATTAACAGTTGATATGACTGGTTTCAGAACGTCAGACATATCCAAACATTTTCCGCACAAAGACTGTTGATGAATGATACAATGTAAGACTAATGGTTTTGAACCACCGTCATTTTCTACAGCCTTTGACACAAGAGCGACCACTCCTTTATCTTTCCCACTCATGTTTTTGCCTCCATCAGTTGTAATACATTTCAATTTTTCCATCGAAGGTTCTTTTGATTAATGGCCATTTCAACTCCTTTAAAAATATCTGTACCAGTAGTTGTGCCATGAATACTATACATATCAAGAAGTTCTTCGTGCACTTCATAGCTTTTATCTACTCCTCGAATATAAATCAACACCTGAGCAGTATCTGACACATCCGTTGACTCATCCAAGGCCAAAGAAAACCACTCAAAATGTCCATTTTTGTCGAACAGTTGAGAGGATATATTTTCAGCGATGTTTTCACCCTTCGAGCCACAGTGTTTGCTGACATACTGACAGTTTTTAATAAATTTACCTTTTCAGGGCACATTTCTTCGGCTACTGCAATTATGCATTCTTTGATCATTTCTCCATCGGTGAATGGTTTTCCACGTTTTGCAATTTCAAGAGCCACACGAAAGCTGGCACGAGTTGCAGCCTCTTGTTCAGTTTTGAGTTTTGTAAATGAAGATTGCTGCGATTTCAATCCGCGCTGCATAGCTTCGAATTTTTCTGTCCGCAAACTTCCTGTATATTTTGAGTAATTTTGAAAATGTTTTGTTTCATAATGACGTTTAATGTTATATTCTTTGAGAACGGCTATGCTTTCATTGCAAATCAAACATAGCGCCTTGTTACTGGACTCAATTACGAAATACTGAATGTTCCACTGATCTTTGAATTTTCTGCATTCACTATCAATTTTTCGCTTCTTTTCCATACTACTAATTCACACACAAAAGCAACAATTCAAATCAAAATACTGTTATAAAGATGTCTTAAACTTAAACACGCACAAACACGTTTTAAGGAGGTATGCAATATTTTATTTAACAACAGTGTCATAGGAACTGACTTGTGGTTGCGCCACTAGCCTTCTTATATATTCCAATTACTGCCATCTAGAAGTGAGTGGAAGACACCAGAACTTTCTCGAACCAACGAGATTATTCTGTACGTGCTATTAGCGCCATCTGTTAGCGATAGAAGGTACTACCTATTTCCGCTTGTGTCCACCAGATTCGTGTCACGTTACTCCTCATGGCTCGTACTCTACGACTAATCTAGAAATTACAGATAATGACAGGAAAATTAATAATATGCAGTGTTGCCGTTTTGCGGACTTTAGTCCGATTTGCAGCCTTTTTTAAACGTTGTGTACTTTTTCGGACTTTTTTTTTCATCAGTGGACTATTTCACTTCTTACCACCGGCAACAATGATAATATGGTTTTGGCCTTCGGAACTTACTGAAGTAATCAGTATGGCCCTAAGGCTGGAAAGTTTGGAGACCCCTGATATAGAGGATTTACTTATGAAAGTTTAATTTTTCCCTGGGAAAGCACCCAAAAAAAATCATCTTCTTTCGCACATTCCAAAATTTTTTTTTCCTAAAGTGTTCTTCTAGAGGCGAATAGCCTCCGAAATATATTTAGGGTGGATTCTCGTCCCACTTTTCTCAAATAAAAAAAAAAAAATCTTAGGGCCGCCACTAAGTAGTAATCAGTTAGTTCTACTTACTATTAACCAAAACTAGCAGAACTAAAACTAAGAAGTAGTTCTGATTAGTACTAGCTAGTTCTGATTAGTAGTAACCAGAACTAACCAAAAAGAAGAGGCACTTATCGGCCAACGTAAATAAAAATACAACTAACTGTTTTTTACTTTTCGTAACTAGTTCTGAAAACTAAGATATTTGACAACGTCAATGAGTTTTGAATAGTGTCACTTAAAATGTCAAAATTAGAAAAAAAAATAATCAATTTAATTTTCTTTACAAAAAAAAAACATAAAATTGGGGAAAAGTCGACTGGAGGTTAGCAACAAATTATTTAGGAGTCACCCGGGGGAAATAAGGGAGATAACAAAGTTAGACAACCGTCTATGAAAGTTTAATGGGCACAGACGGCACGTGGAGATAAAGAAACTTTTAACTACATTTAAAAAACAAAAATTTAATTATTTGGGTTAACTTTGTTTGAAGGCGTACATTTGTTATAGTCTTGTTGAAAAGTGTGTTTCCTGTGAAAAATAGTTGGAAGGCTTAGAAAAATATAAGAGATAGCTCGTCGGCCAATAAAAATTGCAATTGTTATTAACAAAAAACAAAAAAAGCCATTTCAATTTTTAATGATAACTTAAAAACCATAGGAGATAGCGGAAATTGCAAAACAGATCCTTAAAGGAGGAAATTTCCGATAAATAAGTCTTAAATCCCGGAATTTTATCTCCATTATTTATAATTTTAATTTAACCCTAAGAATGGGCCTCCGCGCGACCTTTTTGGTTGCGCGCTCGCCGTCAAAACCGAATACGTCACACTAAATTTTTTTAGGGTATTAAATATTATATCATTTTTTTTTAATTTGTATATTTAGAAAACTTCAAAGAATTTATTTCCGATAAAAATTTAACTTAAAGTTAGTTTTTAAACAAGTTAGAAAATTAAATTTTTCGCATCGTGAAGCCCTTCTTATAAACATACTTAACAAGATAATACCATAAAAGTTTAAATTAATGCTGTGTTTATGATAATTTGATAACTTTGACAAAAAATGAAAAATTACAGTAACATTATCAAAGTTATAAAATTATTATAAACAAAGCATTAAAATTTTTATAGCGTGATCTTGTTAGGTTTATATATAAGAAGAACTCCACGACGCAAAAAATGTATACGACAATTATTTAAACGTTTTTTTTTTGTAAAAATAAATAAAACTCCGGAAGTCGAGACTTTTTTATCGGAAATTACCTTTTTTTATCTTGGGACAGTCCACGAAGGCTGGTGCCTAAGTACTAACGTACCGTGGGTGTCTTCAGTGTGATGTGAGGGAGTTTGTTCACACGGGACTTAAATTTTTGGAGATTGGGAGGAGAAGGAAAAACTTTTGCGGGCAGCAAGTTCCATAGTCTTGACACTCTAGGAATGAAGCAACGAAGAAAGCGGGAAGTTCGGGGCCTCTCTAACTGAACTGTAAAGGGATGCATAAAAGTTGCACTACGTGTTGCTCTGTTGGGAGCTGCCAGAGAAGGAATTATACTGGCCAACTCCTCTGAGCAGAAGCCGTGAAAATACCTATAGAAGAGCGACAGATCCCCTACAGCTCGACGGTGGGCAAGAAGAGGAAGCCTTTCTATGAGCGTTGGATCATTAATAAGACGAACGGCTCTTCTTTGAATGGAGTCAGAATGCTAAGTGTTGTATGGGACGCCATTCCCCAGACATGAGAACAATATTCTAAAGAGGGTCTGATTTGGGATACATACAGAGTGTACAGATTGGAAGAAGAAAATATTTTCTGGCTCGGAAAAGAAATCCAATCTTTTTAAAGCTGCCGAAGCTATGGATAAAATGTGTTTGTGCCAGTTGAGGTTATTCTCAAAAGTAACGCCGACAAGATTAAACGATTCTTTGTTTTGCAGAACTTGGTCGCTCATATGTAAGGGATGAGCATTTGCAGACTTTACAGCGAACAGCGAACATGGCTGTGTTTTCGAGGCATTAAACTGAACAAGATTTTTGACGCCCCAATCCAAGATAAGTTTGAGGTCTTGTGAAAGAGATATCTCATTAACCTGCGCTTGTTTTCGAAATCAGGATTACACGGTGGCTTGAGAAATTAAATATTAGAGTGAAGGGTACTATCGTTAGCAAAATTATGAATGGGATTGATTGTGGAAGAGAAAAAATGTGTAGAAAAAACAGAGGGGGTGCCAGTACTGAGCCCTGGGTCACCCCAGTATTAACTTGGTAGAAGCTGGAAGAATGACCATTTACACTAACTGATATACGTCGATTAGAAAGGAAACTGGAAAGCCAAGAGCAAAGCTTAGGTGGAAGACCGTAAGAAGGAAGTTTGTTAAGAAGCCCATCAACGATCTGGGATTCACCAAGAAACCCAAGGGAACTGTGAGACAAAGGAAAGAAGATCAGCTGTGGATCTACTGTGACGGAATCCATATTGTCTATCATGTAAGATCTTATGTTTTTCCAGATACTTTCTGCAGATACCTTCTCTTTAAGGATCTTTTTTGCCATTTTCGCCATTTCTTATGATTTTTAAGTTATCATCAAAAATCGAATGGCTTTTTTTTCGGTTTTTGTTAAAAACAATTGCAGTTTTTATTGACAGAAAAGATCCTTAATATAGCTCATATTTTTTGAAGCCTTCTAACTATTTTTCGGAGGAGACACACTTCTCGACTAGACTATTAGCTTTAAATAAAATTAAGAATGCTAAAAGTTGAAGGAGACGCCATTTTCTAAACATAGGAACAGTATTCCAAGCAGACTTTGATTTGGAATTAGACGTATTTTCTGGCTCGAAAGATAACTCCGAGTTTTTCGATGCTACCGTAGCTATGTAGCTAAGATAGCCAATTAAGCCAGTCTCGAAAGTAATCTCCACAAAGTTATTTTTTTTTAATATATTCTTGCCTCGTATTTTTTTTTACCCCTCTGGTGTTTCTTCAGATAATCATTAATAATCCTTGATCGATGTTAATGTCGTCCCCGACGGTTGTCGGTTATTATACTTAACTGAATGAGTATAAAGGGCTGCTGAACTTTAGTATCTTGTACAAAGTGATAAATGACCCTATAAAAATTTTTTACAGCATAATAAAATAGAAATTCATGGCTCAATAAAAGTGAATAAAAAAATATTTTAGCGTTCTTTTTCTATTTTTTTATAAAGAAAGTACAACCACAACAATCCAGAAAAAAAGAGTTGTTAAAATCGTAATAAAAATAACTTTTTCAAATTATAACAGTGATTTTTGAAAAAAAAGGGGGCTTTAAATTTTTTGCAAACCAAAGCACCAGCAACTTATTTTCGGTACAGAAATTATTACATGCACAATAAATTGAGGGTGATTTTACTTTTCTGGCTGTAAGGAATGTATAGAGACAGCTAAAAGGTCAAGGATATCTCTTTCACAGGACCTTTAATTAATATTATTATCACAAAAATCTTTATGACAAAACTCCTTATTTACTTATCTTATGAGCAACAAAGTTCTAAAAAACAAAGAGGTAATTAACCCAGGAAGCCCCCAACTTTACAGTTTGTTTTTTATCCTTTGAGTTCCTAAATTGCCTAACCTGCTGTCTGCAGAGGTTTTTCCTTTTGCTTGTGTTTTTTTTTTCAAAAAAAAAAAAAAGAGTGAAAGATTAAAAATAAACAAACTTTTTAACACAGCTATAAAACCAAATACTTGGTACAATATTATTTACTTTAAAACTTTTTAAAACTTTTTTTCTTGTGGGAATCTGACAACACTGATGACCTAACTTCTTGAGACCGATCGAATAAAAGCGTCGTTTATGGACCGCATATTTACCAATGATGCCAAATGTATTATAAATAAAACAAATCCCAGGATTTCAAAAATGTTTTTAATGTGTAAATAAAAAATAAGACTCGATTTGTTTTCCTCACACTTCATTACACTAAACTATAATACAAATAAATTATTTGAACCATAATAACCAATCTCGTTGTTAAGGTTAACAATGAACTTAACAACGAACTAAACGAAGTGAAAATTAAAAAATCTTGGCAACGTAGCACATTTTTAAATATATAATGCCAACTGGGTGCCAATAAATAACTTAGTTCGGGATTTAGCGTTTAAAATCGATTAAATATATAAAAAAATAATTACCTTGCACAAAATATGAAAATAATAGGGTTGGCACTTTTACAAAATAATTTTATGTATATTTATTTTATTATTTAAAACAAGCATTGGGATAGAAAGCTCAAGTGATCAATACTGCAGAACTTATTTAAATTTGTTTTTTTAACATGTTATACAAACAAAATAAAAAGTTTGGTGATAATTTTATTTAAAAAAGTTTGAAAGTACAAGGATGAGGATTTTACTTTTTAAACACAATGATGCTCTTAAATGTTGAAAGACCTCTTGACACATTTTAATAGAAATGTTGCTAATGGCCTCTCGAATGTTGTCTTTTAACTGCTCCGTAGTGGCTGAAGGATCGGTTTAAACAATACTCTTTAAATATCCCCATAAAAAAATCTAGGGGCCTAAGATCTGGTGATCTTGGCGGAAAAGAGATATCCCTACTCTTTTGAGGATGCCAGTGTTAAATAATAATATTTTTTAGTGTATAATAATTTTATTTATTTAAGAATGAATGGATTCGACGCTGAGTCGACAGTGTGCTTGAACGCGCTGTATCATCATGGCGCGGCGCTCGCTCATGAACAAATTTATATTATTTAAACTAATTGCGAGGACTAAAATTTTGTTTCGGAATATTCAACTATAATAAATAGCGAATCTAACAAAAAAATGTTTTTATTATTTAAGGGAGAAGTCATCAAAATTTGCATTTGTTTATTTAAATTTTAATAAAAAATATGATAATAAACAAATAATTTTTAGATGTTTTACTGTTTTAAAAATGTGTATATTAAACAAAAAAGCCCAAAAATCTTATTAAATTATCTTTATCGTTTTTTTGTAATTTTTCAAAACTGTTTTGAGATGTAATTTTTGATGGTGTCTTCTCCCTAAAAAAATATATAAACCCAAATTCCATAATCAAGTGGAAAATGAGGGGTCCACTTGAGGTGATCTTACCCAAAAGTATTATTGACAGAATCACAATAATCTAAAATTAAATTATAATTTTTCCTCTTTCACTTATTATGAAAAATTATTTTATGTCCACTTATTGTGTCGTGTTTAAAGTAGTGACTAACTTCCCAGACTGTTATATTATCTATTATTATTATCTCATAGTATACAAAAGAAATACAATTATGAGATATTGTCAATGTATTTATCTTCAAACAAGAAGGATTAAAATGTCCATTTTCCTTTGCGTGACAAATACGTATTTAAACACATCCTAAATAATCCATACATTTTCTTCTTTATAAAAGTCTGTCACGAAACGGAATTAACCTTTAAAAAAGTCATGGTGGCATGTTAAGTAGCCTAAATATAGTTTTCTGAACATTTCCTAAAATATCCATATTTTCTTTAACAAGAAACTTCTTACGGTGCTCACAGACACAATAAATTAGCACGCACGGCAACAGGCAGAACCAACCACTCTCTAAACCTAACCCCTACCCATAACCCACTTATGATGTACAGGGTTATCCACCTGAATTTAATTTATGGCTTCCCTATTAAAAAAAGTAACAAATAGCCATAATGGATTATGAAACAAAAGAATCGACATTAAATTAACATTTTCTTAATAGGACACCATTTTTATTGGTTTGTTTCATTTACAAAGAATTTTGTATTTATTTTAGTAACAACACGTTTAACATAATTTATATGAGAAATTTGCAATTTTGATCAGATAATAGAAAAAGGAAAAATTAATATTTAATGTTAAGGGGAGGGGATCGTGCCGAATATTACGAAATCTCACGTGGGGAGAGGGGGGTCTCGGCAAATATCACGTACATTTAAGATGTTTCCCACTTTAGTGACACGGTGTAAATTTAAAATAATTATAATTTACGTTATTTTAATTGAGATTCAGTGGTATTAACCATCAATAATTAAAAGCTAAATTAATGCTGGAAATGTCTCGCTACACTCTTGAAAGTTAATATGTAATTACAAGTTCAACAGAGTTCTCAAGCCAGGTAGCAGGATCTACGTTCTAGACAGTCTAGAAAAAAAGAAGAGGGTAAAGTAGGTTTTTCGGAGCTTTTTCAGCTGGTTTTTAAAAGATGCAATGAAAATGACGATCTGTATTGGAACATGCAAGTATACTGGTTGATTCCGTAAATTCTTTTAAAAAAGTTATAGGTCCCATACAGCTCGTCGGTGGATACGAGAAAAAAGCTTTATGATGACAGTGTGTTTTTTTAATAAAATCAAGTACATGAGTGTCGGAAAAAAGTTTTGTTTTAAGTGTATTTTAAGAAAAAAATGGTTGGACGTAGTTAGAAACGCCTGATATGTCTAGTTATTCTGTCCTATCCTAATTGTTTACTAATAATCTACATACAATAAAATAGGACAAAAACACAAGACATGTTTCTTTTTAAAATTAATTGGGGAGACTGTAATTCGGCATATATTGGTCCGAGAAAAAGTACACTAAAACATCAATTATCATTAAAAAAAGACGACAATTTCTACTTATTTTGTAAATCATCATAATCAATCATTTTATAGATTTAAAAAGTGTGAAATTACTTCATATGGAATAAAGGTAAAAAACTATATACTGAAAATTAAAAAAAATTAATAAACAGCACATGTGTAATACACTATGTTAGTAATAAACCAGTAATACATTGATCCAGTTCATAAGTGATGGAATTTTCTATTTAAACTTCTACTAACACACACACAGTAAAGCAAAAAATAACCAATAAACTTTCCAATTTGACTCTATAATGGCCAATTGCACCGTTGTGGTTTTCTGTTTTCTTCTAAGGGACGTTTTGAATGTGACTATTGTCATAATTGACACCGTCTCAATGCAACTTAGGTTAAGAAGGGCTTAAAACTGCAAACCACAGTGGTGCAAACCGCCGTAAGGTTAATCTGTAACAGACAAGCAAAATCGTTTTTAAATTACGAAATTTAATATTTTTAACAATTACAAGCTATTAATTTATTTTTAAGAATTATGTAGTTTTAAAATTATTAATATTACAAAATGATTTGAAAATATTTAAGACATTGAATAACAATCATTGCAATATTGAGTGTTTTTTAAATATTGCGACAAATTTTACCGGTGAACTTTTTATCTAAAAAAAAATTTTTTGACGATTGAACTAGTACTTTTATTGTTATGTAGTAAAATAAAGTTACTTTATTTTACTAGTAAAATAAAATAACTGTCATTGTCATTAACAAATGATCAAACAACAATTGTTAAAATTTTATTGAAAAATTAATTAATCATTTAACAACAAATTGATACCTAATTTCGCCTTCATCGGTCTTCAGCAATTTTTTTCATTACACCACTGTCTGTACGCTTTGTAGGTCTCTTCGTACAATGTTCTTGACTTCGAAGGTAGTAAGGATTCCTTAACTGCTGCTGCAACCGTCTTTATTTCTTCCAAGATTTCTGAGGTTTCCATTTTGGCTTTCGATACTATTTTCGTTCTGAATCCTTTTTTTTAATGATTTTAGGTATTTTTAGAATATTTCGATGTCAACTAATTTTACATGAAAATCTACATCTCATAGCAACTGCTGTGGCAGGGACATTACTATCTTCTCTGATAGTCAAGCGGCCATAAAAGCTTTGGCATCCCAACAAGTCAACTCAAGGTTGGTTTGGAACTGTCTGCAATGCCTCCTAAACCTGGCTAACCACAACAAAGTTACACTTTCCTGGGTGCCAGGATACAGAGGAATACAGGGCAATGAAAATGCAGACTCCCTGGCCAGGCGAGGCTCCGCAGAAATGTTTGTGGGTCCTGAACCTGTTTTTGGAATACCAAAAGCCTCGGTTCGTGGCTACATGACTCGGAGGATTCAAACACAACATCAGTCATACTGGAACCACATTCCAAGGCAAAATCACAGTAAATCAATGTTGGACTCACCATCGAAAGCATTGACAAGTGAATTACTAAAACTAAATAGGAATCAGATTAGAATAGTGACAGAATTAATAATCGGACACTGCACCCTAAGAAAACATATGCACACTATGGGCATCTATGAAAGAACCCATTTGCAGACTATGTGACGAAGAGAAAGAGACAGTCTCTCACATCATATATGAGTGCCCTGCACTTACATACTGGAGAACAAATCAAAACCTCATGGTGGACACTAACCACCAGGAGGCTGGAGACCAGAAAAGATCAGTTAAGGGCTACTACACCTGTCAAGGTGTCAAACCTTTTAACTGAAACAAATACACAAGGGGATACAACAAGCCCTGTAGGCTGCGTGTCGAGCGGACAAAACCTCAACTTGTGTATTTATTTTATCAATCAATCAATCAATCATCAGCTGTGGCAAGTGCTTGATCATCTCTCGAGGTAAAACCCTATACAAGTATGCTCAAATTTTTATTTCTTAAATTTTTAATTTATTTTAAAAACATATAATCCAATCGCAATTGTACATAAATTAAGAGTCCATTCGCGCCGCGAAAATTGAATCCAATTTGGGGTTCGGGGGATAATGTTTTTCTTAAAAACCATATAAGCTATCGATAATTTTCAAAAACTATATGAAAGCCAACACTTAAATCTAGGCTTCTGCTGTAATAGTTTTAAGTTTGGATTTAGTTTTTAATATTTCCTTGAGTGAAAGTCACCCTAAAATGGGTTATGTTTAGATACTATTTTCTCTTAACTTGACTCATATTTCAAAAATCCGTTACAGCAGAGGCATAGATTATTTCCTTACCTTTAATATGGTGTATAATTTATGTCATTTAAGTGAAAAATAGTTACCGAAAAACGTTATCTCCTGTAGGCTTGCAATCGGAAACAACATCGCATCGATACACCGAATTCGGAAGAACCTATACTTCAAGTCCAAAATTTCTGTCAATGACACATCGCTCGCTTTTAGAGTGCCCCGGGTTGTGTGGGGTCAGGGGAATCAATTCCAGTGGCGTATGCATTTTAGAAAATAAATGATAAAAATTCGTCAAAACATGAAAATATTTTTTACAAGCAAAGTTATTTTCTCACATTTTCATCAACCCTTTAAATTAGTAACAAGCCTATATTATTTTGGTATTATTCGGATTAATGAAAAATTTAATTTTTTGCTTAATTTTGCACACCTCCTATTTTGAGGTCATAGAACACAAATTTGAGTTTTTTTGGCGATTTTTCAACGTTTTTCCAAAAAAAAAAATACATTTTTTACTTTAATTTTACCTTCTCTGATTTTATTTTGCTACATGAAAAAAATAATAAAATTTTAGTCTTAACATAAATTTTAAAAAGATGTAAAAGCAGAACGATAGACAATCCAAGTTACACCGACTTGCCAATTCACCACCGATCTTGCAATCTCAATATTAAATACGATATTCACACGCATTGCTTCATCAAAAATATTCACTATATAAGGAACACGAAAGCTCTGAGATCATCAGCTTAGAATCCAATAACTATTTCGGGTCTTTCGTGTTCCATATTTCGGATTTCCATATCGAGAATATTTTTGATTAAACATTGTGGGTCGAGCGAAGCAAGGTTCGCATACCTTATAAAAAATGTCATAAAGAAAACTATTACAACCTGGTAACAGGTCAACATTTTTAAATTTCTAGTTGAATTCGGACGTAAACGTTTTACCTACTTTTTATTGAAAATTAAGGTTTTTCCTTACTTTTTAAGTTTTTTTTTTTTTTAATATTAACATAGTATGAGTTTTTAAATATGTTTCCGTGCAAATGACAGAATTTAAAGAATATGTCGTAAAATGGAATTAAACAATTCAATTATTATTATTTTTAAATACTATAAGGGGCAGCCAAAAAACAGCTTCTGATTCATGTTTAACAATCGAAAAGTAAAAGTGTGCAAAAAAATAGCGAAAAATCGCATTTTCCAGTATCGCATAATTACTAATATTGATTTTTTGCCTTTTAAAACTCTGAATACCGTACGCGAATTAACTTTTGTTAAAGTTGCATATATCTCTGCAGCATCCAAAGTGGTTAGTTCTGGATTTCGTTCCCGAATCCAGTAAACATTTTTGAACCATTATTCGTTATTTTAACGTTAACTGAGTTTTTTTATAGGCGGATAACTACTACTTGGTTAATATTCATAGTTTACAGAATTAAAAACACTTAACAACACTAAATCTTTATATACAATTATATACACTAAATAAGATAAACTATTATAAAATTGGCACAAAACAATATCTATATACTACAATTATTAGAAATTTATAATATTTAGAAAATACCCTGTATAGCAATTAAAATTTAAACTTACAAAATCTGTCCATAATCAATAATAACTTATTGTCTCCCCGATAACAATGATTTCAATACATATTGGCGTGCTATTTTAAGTGCGATCGCTAGCTGGTGATTTATTCTTGCGAATTATGACAACGTGGCGATGAAACTTTTGGCCGGTTCACTGTTATTTGAGCGGAAAAGTATATCATAGGCTTAAAAATCATTTACTAGTGTTAGATTTTTATTCAGCCGCTTCGTCGGTTGGGTGGCCGGTATTAAATGAGTCACTGACAGAAATTTTGGACTTTAGGTATAAATAAAATATAATATTTTTAATGCGGCTATACGAAAATTGTGGTAGTGGGAGTTTGTTAATCTCCGCCCACCGTTTCCGCGTCCTTTCGCCCGACCCCTAAGGTGTAGCGTAAATGCACTCTTAAGGTATATAACGCGTACATAAATAGACTTTATTGACTCATAATTTTATAGCATCGTTTTATATTCGTTTAATAAAGAGCTAATTTATATACTTGTTATATAAATAGCTATTATTTTATGAATGTGGATAAACATAGACGCTTAAAATTAGGGATAGATGTTTACATTTTTTAAGGCTTTCTTAAAACAATATCTGCTACCTTGAGAAAGGGTTGACACATGCAACACTCAATGGTGTTTCTATTGTATCATAGTTGTTGCTTGCTGACTAGCTGGCTGTTTCTAAGCCTTGATTTTAATAGTATTTATTTCCAAGAGACATTTATTTATAACAGACATTTTTTCCATTTTGTGGAATTTTAATAAATACAGTTTTATCTTTGCAATTATCTTTTTGTTTTTAGAAACTGTTAAGTTAACGAAACGTTTTAGTTAAAATAATTGAAATAAAAAACTGATACATTTAAAGAAGAAAACTTACTGCCATTGATTAATAGGCAATACGTTGACAAACTGTATTCCACAAAATACAAAATAAAGTCTGTTGTAAATAATTGTCTCTTGGAAATAAATACCATAAAAATCAAGGCTTGAAATAAAAGGGTCATTAAGTAGATGAATTACCAGTTAGCAAAAAAAAAAGTTTGTAAGAAATGCTACAACCATTTTTTTAGTATGAATTATTTTGATATTTTCTAATTGCTATCTTGTTTCTTTTTTTTGTAGGATTGCTTAGATTTGGTTTAGTCAAAATATGTTTTTACTAAAACAAAAATATTATTTTTAAGCCGGTCCCAGACACTACGTGTATTCGGCGAACATTCGGTATTCGAGCTTATTCGCGTAGCGTGTGGGAGCCCTACCTTCGACGAAGATTCGTACTTTGTCATTTTCCAGGAGGCTGTCGGTAAACTGGCACGAATGAAGGAAGCTCGTAGTACGGCGAAGTGCCGCGTAGTTAACTTCGGCATCGCTCCCAGACGCTACGGCTTTGTTTATATGTTTTTTTGCTTTAGCGCACCCCTCAGTTCGTTGTGTATTGCATTGGTGGCGGGTTGATTTGTTTTTTATTTGCTGAAATGGAATAGAGCAATGAGTTAACGTTGGAGTTTATACAATTATATGAAAATAAACCTGCAATTTGGAACCCACAGATTTCAGAACATAAGAATAGAAATAAAGTGGCTGATGCCTGGAATTATATTAAAACAAAGTTTAGCGTGGAGTGCTCGGTTGTAGAATTAAAAAAAAGAAAGACTCTTTGATGGCAATGTTTCGCCAGTTATTTAATAAAGGTAAAACGTCGTGACGTTATTGAGAAAAAAATTTAATTTAACTATTTTTTATGCTCAGAAAGTAGTACGTTAACTACCTTATGTTAAATAGAATACCCTGTATATTATGATAGATTTAGATTATATGAAAAAATCTAACCTCATTTTATGTATAATATACTGTGCCTAAGTTAAATAGCCTCTAAATTATTCTTCATATTCAAAAATGGACACAACTTTTAAATTAGGAACTTAAACGCCCTTAGGCGGCTGTTTATTTTCCACGTAGCGTTTTTACAATTTTTTTTTCATTTTAGTTTATTTAGAGTTTCTTTTATCATTATATTAAGTAACAACAGTGCACCTTGTGACATTTTTTTCCGTAGCAAGGTCTTATTAGATTATTTTAACTTCTTCTGTTCAAAGACAACATCCACCACCAATAATAAAACACTGCTAAAAATCACACAACTAGCAGCGACAACCACCTGCTCTTCATCACTGTCCATTTTGAACTGCAACGCCACGTCACTAAAAATCAAGACTTCGGCTTCTACTACAGGAAATATTTGTCACTGGACGCATTTTCCAAATAAAGTAGCGATGTGGGAGGGTGGTCGGGGTGTAGTGAATAGTTCGAACATTCGCCAAATGCACATAGTGTCTGGGACCGGCTTTAAGATATTATCGCTTTTGTAGGCAAAATACACCTTTTTGTCATACCTTAATAAGATAAATTAAAACGAAGCGCTTTGACGAGGCGTCGGGCCGGCGTTGCCAAATCTACTGTTAAAAATGCCTTTTTAAATAGGTATATTATAAACTGTTTAGCGGCAAGTGGGGTGTCGTTGAAAAGAGATGGTGGCAAAAATGTTCATCGCCAAAAAGTGTCCTAATAATGTTATAGTTAAAAACATGTCAAAATTAAAACAAATAAGTTACAAGCACAAATCTGCATAGTCAAAATTGTCATTAAATCCTTTAAAACTTTTTCTATTTAAACCCGTCTCTATCTTGTATAGTAAACAAGATATCAATACAAGTAGGTCGAATTTAGGACGCGCTGTATAGATTTTAATCCTTTGTGGATTAACCCAAGTAAAAAAACATTTTATTAACACGACACATTTAAGTCTTTAACTAAAAATTACATTATTTGCCCTCTAATTATCTAAACTCAACATAACTTTAATTTAATTAGCTTCACGCAAATTATCATTGTGGTCTAAAACTTAAACACTTAAAAAAATTTATCACAGTTTACAGTCACGCTAAAATATAAAGGATAAATTACTACTTTATTATTAAAAAAAAACACTTTTAATGTTCTAAAATGAAAAATAAGAATATTTTGCTGTAAATTGAAACTGCTTAAAAATAATTTAAATATAATAGAAATGAATTATACATGCTTTTTTATATCAAAAATAAAAAAATATTGAAAGGATTGAAAACATTATTATTTTTTTAACACATATTGTATGATAAGAAATATTTTTACAATACGTGTAACGAATTCAAATAAAGTTATACCTATTTTTTTTTCATTGATCTTTTTCTAAACTTACAAAAAAGCTGAAATAGCTACATATATATTTTTTTCTATTTGGACCATTTACCGTAATGCTCTAGATGCGATCTGCTATATCTCTCTAACCGTATCAGGCACGCCAATCGTAACTAGGTCAGTGAGAGGGTGACTTTCCCGCCGTCCGCAGATAAATGTGTCGTAAGAGGCTCTGGGAGAAGGGGGCGGCGATCAATACGCCACCAACAATAGTGGTGGGAAAATGCACAACCGGTGTCAGTAATGGCGGGCTTTTTAATTTATTTAGTCGGTATGCCGTCATTTTGTCGCCAGAAAATCTTAACGCAAAAAAATGGGGATGTATATTTTGTATCAATATTTTAAAGTACGATACACATTTATTTAAAAAAAAAATCAATACAATAAAAATGGAAATAAAAGTATTTTAATTAATATTAATCGTTGTTAGAATAGAAAAAAAACCATATATCCTATTATCTACTGCATACAGAATTAATATATCAGTAATTTATTATAATTGCTTCTATGTACCATTGACCAATAAAGTGCTATTTATAGCACAATTTTACGTAAATAAAGTTACTTTATTTTACTAGTAAAATAAAGTAACTGTCATTTCCAACAACAAATGGTCAAACAACAATTTTTCAAAATTTTATTAAAAAATTAACTAAATATTTAACAACAAATTAATAACTAATTAAACAAGTTTTAATAATTTGAAAGGTTGGTGCTTAAGTAAGCTAAGATTCCGTCTTCATCGGTCTTCTGCAATTTTTTTCATTACACCACTGTCGGTACGCTTTGTATGTCTTTTCGTACAATGTACTTGACTTCGCAGGTAGTAAGCAGTCCTTAAATGCTACCGCAGCCGTCTTTATTTCTTCCATGACTTCTGAGGTTTCCATTTTGGCTTTCGATACTATTTTTGTTCTGGTTTTTTTAATGATTTTAGCTATTTTTAAAAATTTTCGATGTCAACTAATTTGACATGTTTTAAAAATAAGACATTTACATCTCCTAGCAACTGATGTGACAACTGCTTTATCACCTTTCGAGGTAAAACCCTATACGGGAATACTCATATTTTTATTACTTCAATTTTTTTTTAAAGTTTAACTATATATAAGTCAATTGCAATTGTACATAAAATCATGTATATAACGCGTATATAAACGTGCTTTATTGACTCATTAAAAATATTTTGGTTCAATAAAGATCTTATTTATATACTAGTTATATAAATAGCTATTATTTTTAACCAGACTAACATCGTAGTTGGCTATTTACACACAAATAGGTAATATTTATTAAAAGAAACATAATTAAAAAAAACAAAAAATTTTAAAAAAATTAATTAAGGAAGTTTGCTTTATCTTTTTAACCCATTCCTTATTTTTTTAAATGGATTTTTATTAACGCTAAAAGATAACGTTTTCCTTAATCATAACATTAGTTATATGTAATTTTTTTAATTTTAGAAGCTTATTTTTGACCACCTTTTATCAAAGGCGTAGTTGTTAAATTTTAAGTTTGATTAAGAGAAAAACACCCTTTAAAAGTGACCTAACATTTTTAAAGATATAAAAATCAAGACTAATTTCAAACGAAACAAAATAGTAAATGCATTTAAAAATGTTTAGAAACGGCAATTTTTTTATATTTAAAAAATGATATTAAAATCTCACTTACTTAGCTACTGTGTTTAACTATATTTCCTTTTTTGTGCCATTACCAAAAACACAACAACATTAATTAAACTTTTTTAGAAGATTCAAAGCGAACGAAATCTCAGCTTGTTTAATCCTAGACTAATCTACGAAAGCTTAAAGCCTAAGTTGTTTTTGAAAACCTTGGTTATAACGTACTAAGGCCCAAAGCTTATCTTTTAAGCATTAAACTGAACAGGATTTTTTGTATACAATAACTTCTATAAAAATAGAATTTTAAAATCTATTAGAATATTTAGTCTTAAAAATGTGTTGAAAATATGTTGAAATTCGTGGGAAAATAATAAGTGTGTCACAACAGTTTTGTGTATGATATACAGTTCATTTAATACCAATTTTAGATATTATCTAGTTGGCTTAAATTGACCAACTTTGGTACTAAAATTCTGTCATAAAATGTTGTATATGCTTGTCGAACACCTATATGACGTAAATAAAAATTTTAATTATACAAATGCATACACATTGGTTTTTAACACGCAAAGCTTCTTTAATAAATGCCAGGGAAAATGGTTTTAAAGGTCATTCAATGAGAATTAAACAGATATTTCTTTGTAATAAAAAAGAAATATAAAATGGAAAACAAGTATACTTTTTTGCCTTAGATCAAAAAGATAACTTAGTAATTCGGATTGAAATTAAAAAGAAACCACATAAAATTACCGTTTTAATGTGACACCATATTTAATTGTTAGTTTTTAAGATGCATTTTAATAAAAAATGGTTTTCGTATTCGTTGTAAGTAACAACAGAATTAATTTAATTTATAATAGAAATTTGCGATTTTTATTAAATAATAAAGGAGGTGATAATAAATAAGTTAAATGTCAAAACACAAAAAGTTAATTATAAAGAATTATTTCCTGAAAGAAAGATTTTAAAAATTTGTTGTTATGGTAAGTTAATGGTTAGATTTTAAAAGAACCCGTTAAAGATAATATTATTTTAATATTATTACTCATGGACAAAAATATAAAATAATTTTAAAATTTTCCACAAGACGCAATGCTAATATGCTGTATCAAAAATATTTATATTAACACTTAGTGAATGTTATAAAATGCTAAAAGTGGACTGTATATTTTAAAAAGATGAATCGAAACGAAATAGGGGTCCAAACGAACTTACCCAAAGTGGCTGTGCTGGAACCCTAGGTGCAATCTACTTCATTTGTCGACACGGCACAATTCCATTAATGGTACCGAGGACGAGACGATGCGAATAAAATCGCGTGGAAAATTAAGTACTTGTCAATCGAACTGTTTGTATGGTACTGATTTTGGCCCTTTTCGTTGCCGGGAGGAATATTTCGCATCGGACTCACTATGTACAGTCGCGGCCAACAATACGCGAATAAGATTAATCAAAAGAGACTTATTTGCAGTTGATTAATATAACAAAAAAAAAACTATAATTGATTTAAAACCACTAAATTCAAAAATAAACAAATAAAAAATGCGTGTACGGAACACTTAGAAATTAACAAACCAGATGGTTAAAGAAGACAATCTTACAGTTTTGTATCGTTAAAACATTTTTGTGTTACTGGTAAACCCCACAGAGTGTAGAAAGTTTTCAAAAAAACGAATGGAATAGCCAAGGAAATAGTAATGAAATGGCCGTTATTGATTCAAGAATGTATAACACTCTATGGGGTTTATCACTAATACATCAAATATTGTAATGACGCACAACTGTCCTTTTTTATCAGTTCACATTTGTTACCTTGTTTGGTGATAACGAATGCGATAATATAAATTTTTTAGTACAGCCTATTAGCATTGGGTCTAATAGCAAATTTCAAGATTATTTTATATTTTTGTCAAAGAGTGTAGTATAATACTACACTTTTACAGACTATTGAATTTTGTGTGTTGTTATTTTAGGTATTTACTGTTTTTTAAAAGTAATTTTACATAAGATTTAAATTTATTTTGTCGTTATTAAAAATTAAATGAAACCTATTAAAAAATAAGTTGCTTTGAAAAATGAACCAATAAATGGGGTGTCCCATTTGGAAAATGTTAATTCTTAATGTCGTATCTCTTTTGTTTTATTTAAAATCATTTTCCCAAGTGTTTTTTAGTATACATAGAAAATAAAATACACAAAATGGAAATTTTGTATACAAAGGGTGTCCGGGAAAATCTAGAAAATCGGGTAAAAAGAATACTAAAAGTTGATACAAACTTTTTTCGTATAGTTATAATTATCAATAGCCAATATCTCCTCTTTGGAGATATTGGCTCCCAAAGAGCTCCAATGCAATCAAGTTTTTTTTAATCCAATTTTATTTAAATAAGATAGAATACAAGGTAAGACTCTTTAAATTACTCAGAGCTGCACGGACGGAGCAGCTGTGACACTCATGACCCTCTTTTTTACACCATGTATTGAAAAAAACTTTGGACAACCTTTTTTACAAATCTTTAACTATTGAGTAAAAATACTTTTTTAGAGTCTACATCATTATTTTTTTAAGAAAATAAACAAAAACTTTAAAAAGGGAAACAAACATTAATTATCTTAAGTTCGAACTGTTTACTGGTGTCACTCTTATAAAACCTAGTTAACTAAAGAGAACGAGAAAAGTCTTTTAAGTGTGTTTACTTTGTTGGCATGTTTATCTAGGCTAGATTTTCTCGCAGTAGTTACAAATGATCTTGTTTGTCTTGTAACGTAATTCCGCAGGGAATTTATAGACTTTAATATTATCTGTTATTTTCTATCTTTTCAATCTTATGTTATTCAGAGGAAAACTTGGTGCCTAAGTACCAGTGGCGGCTGTAGGATTTTCATTTTTTATCTAAAAAGTGAGACATGGAACTCACACCAAAGAAAAGCCAGATGCTATTGGCCTCAAGGGGAATATTTTGGTAAAGAAATTTGTCATTTTGGTATTTACAAAAAAAAGGTATTTTTAACTCCCACACAGTTTTGTATTTCAAACGGAAAGGGCTTATAAAAACAAGCTTATCTGCATAATAACAGACAGCCAGGCATCACTAGGGGCACTAGTGCTGACATGGGAATGCCAAAAGGATGGTGGATACTAGGACATTCGGGAATAAAAGGCAACGAAAAAGCTAGTGAGCTAGCGAGACAGGGATCATTCACACCATACTTTGGACCAGAATCTGTCCTTGGAGGTCCTGCATCAGTAGAATAAGACATGGAAAAGGCTTCATAAAGGGCCTATCCAAAAAAAATGAAGGAAGAACTACTCAGATAAAGTAGGAAAAGACTTCGCATAACAGTATGGTTGCTAACAGGGTACGATAACCTAAGAGGACACTTACAAAGAAAGACTGACTGGAAATACTCTGCAAACATGTTGGCATCTGTAGGATTTGCAGATGAGTCGTCCAAATACTTCATTTCACTGGGGAAGCAATCAGAGTTCGTTTCGATCTGAGATAGTTCCAAAACGACTTGACATTTTGCAAAATATTTATTTCAGATGATGCAACAAACGAATCATAGTCACTACATATGGACAATTTGGATTGCACCCTTAAATCTTTGTACTTGGCTTCCAAGAGCGAGCTATATCTGTTCCTTGCATATTTAGAATAGGCTTTGTTTTTTCTTTAATCAATCTAATTGTTCTCTGCGAATAGTATGAAGGAAATTTTACTGAGCTGTTTGTTTTTAGGAACAAACAACTCTACCGCTGCATACACAATCGAATAAAAGACCTCCACCATGCCATCCACGCACGCACTAAAGCAATCAAGAATAGACCAATCCATGCTTCCGAAATACTTGTTTAGTAATAAGTAATCAGCTTTAAAGTTAAACTGGTACACATCATGGTTCAGTGCGATATCTGGTGGGATATTATCTTGCTTAAGGAAAATATTTAGTGGTGGGTGATGCTCATCAATGGTAGTCAAGGAAAAATCACTTTTATTTACATAAATTTGTAAAAGATTTGAAAATACTAAATCTAATATAACGCAGTTCTGGTTTAAAATGTTATTAAGCTGGGCAAAATCATAAAACTCATAAATTCATATAACACACGGCAGATATCATTATTTGAGTTAAAGACCAAGTTGTGATTATAAATTTTAGGACACGAGCACATTGCAGAATCTCCACCAAGGTTCACTTGATTATCCCCAAGATCAAGAATTTCGAAAGATTTACAAAAATTAGGCATATTGTAGTCCCCCAAAATGATAATTTTAGCCTTTGGCATATTATCCAACAATATAACCTGCCGAGGTGATATGCTCTTCATAAAGAGATAATGGAACTGCAGGAGGGATGTATACACCACATAGAATATACGGGACGCCGGAAATGATAATTCCTACCCATATCTCTTCTACTTTTGTGTGAGGTAAATTATACATTGTAGATTGAATTTCCGTTTTACCTATGAGGACCCCCCTCCCCTTTTTTTTTTATCACTGGTTTGACTATTTTTTATCTTTTCCCTATAAACTAAAAAATGTATCAGGAAATATTTGTATTTAAAAATTTCCCTTCAAAACCCAAAGGTTTCCGTAATGACTATAATGTCATAGTTTGAGTTAATGACTTCGTTGAAAAAGGGAAGTAGTTTTTGTTCTTAAGCCGTACGTTCTGATAATATATTTGTATATCATCTAAATTTTTTTCTGATGAACTCCGTAGGATTAATTGTTTTTTGAACATCCTGGGGGCAGGCCCCGGGGTTTTGTTTAAGGAGAGTTTTTTGGAATGAGCGATGATGCCTTTTTACCTGTTCCATAATGTACTACTACTAATGTACTACCTACTAATAAATGCTGAAGCATCAAGTTTTGCATTATATGAAGCATTAGCATACCAGTTTTTATCTTTCAACTGAGTAAAGTTATCCAGACTTAAAAAAAAGCGTTTCATGATCAATATTGTATAGAAATTATGGATTTTTAGAGTATTTTCGTATATAAAAGTATTTAGGATCTGTCTGTTGCTGGCAAGTGGGGACCCAAGTTGCAGAATGTGCGACGGGGGGAAGAAACAGCCTACCATATCCTGTGCGAATGTGTAGCGCTGAATCACAAAAGACAGGCATTATTTAAGCAATCGAAATGAGCTCACAGGAATATATCAACCAACCAATCTCGGGATTATACAGACTTGTAGAAAAAACAAGACAAATGGGAAGATTGATATAAAAGATAACGGGAAATTAGGAATAAAAAGCCTAAGGGGCTGCGCTGTCTCCGATAGTAAATCAAGATGGCTTCCAGGAGAGAAGAAGAAGAACTTCCAAATAAAAATTTTCTTTACCAAAGTATTTCCCTTGAAGACAATAGTATCTGATATATATTTGGTGTGGTCACATGTCTCACTATTTAGATAAACAATTTTTAAAATTCTAGAGCAGTCACTGTTAAGTACTAACGTACCCTGGATTTCCGTAAGGAAGTAGGAGTAGTTTACAAATACGGGACTTAAATATTCAAAGGTTAGAAGAGGAAGAAAATACCTCTACAGGCAGATCAGCGCTTTTCCAAAAAGGTTGTTGAGGAATACATAAAAGTTGCACTTTGTTTAGTTCTGTGAAGAGGTGCTAGGAAATGTTTAATGGGCTCATTGCACATGCACATATTTGTTAAATTGGTTAAAAATAACCGTTTGTCTAAATAACACTTCTGCCGAATATTTTTTATGAGAAGTTTTATAACAGAGCTAAAACCAATTAAAATTAACAATGCCTCGCCCCTACAGGCCACTGCGGCTAAATTCCAATAATACATCTCAGATGAGAGCGACCTTTGTTAAGGAAAAAGATTAAATAATTTGATCGTAAACAAAATATATTTTCTTAAGTAGATAATAAAATCGGGTAAGGTTAAAAACCTAAAAAAAAGTTTAACAGTCTTGCACCTTTTATAAATAAGCAATCTTAAAGGTATGTCATAAAATCCTGAATTACCCAAGCAAATAACATTATTGTAGAATTAATTCGTAGACACGCCAAGAAATTCACTGAAAAGTTAAAATTAGCACTAAAAGATTTACCAAAATATACGTATTTTTAAAAATATATTTATAAAATTATTCATTATATTATAATTTAGTAATTTTTACGCTTTATATTTATCATCTAAAAGGTGTGTCATAAAATCCTGAATTATGCAAGTGTATAATATTTTTGCATGATTAATTGGTAAAAAAAAAACGTCCCAGAATTTGTTGGAGGTTTAAATTATTGTAAAGATTATAACAAATAAAAGCCCGAAAAAGGGTATATTGGTAGCCTAAAGGCAAATTATTTTAAGGAGGGAATTATGGATTTGGAACATTGTTGGACCATGTGAGTAGATTTAAAGGTTAAGTTAATGAATATAAATATTTTCAAAATTGTAAGTTTATGTCTTTATTGATCTTTTAAGACCACCCAGTCAACACATGTCTTTAAAGTATGATATTGATCCAAAGTATAAAAGAAAAAGTTATAAAAAATTATTTTCGGTATTGATTTTACAAAATTATTGTCATTTTATACATGGTAATAAAGATTTATGGAAGTCCGGACTTGACTGTAGTATTCATTGCACAAGATCTAAAAGGTCCTCTCCCCTATAGCCGTTTACCATTTTTGTCCTGCATGCGTAAATAAAATTGTGGTACAGTACTGTTCTTCCATTAACTTTAAAATGTCCTTGGTCCTCGCCAAATTGCTAAAAATAATAAGTAAAATGAAGAAAATTAAGAAGAATCTGCATAATGCAAAAATAAGGAAAAAGTTAACTTAGGTTAACCAGACAAAAATGTTGAGCACTCTTACATTAATTTCATTAATTTTACTCGAAGTTACAGGTGTTGAAAACCAATATATTTTTGTGGTAACTCTTTAAATGTATGTCTAATTGTAAATACGTTCTATAGTTTTATGGCGGATTCATGTTTTAGTGTGTTTCTGTTGGAATAACTTGCCTTGATATTTCCTAAAAAATGGGACCACTTTGGTCCTGGGCCCGGGGTATAGCAAACTGAGCCTGCTCAGCCCTATTGACCCCTATAAACTGGCAGATCGCCTGAAACAAAAAAAACCTCCCTTAAAACCCAAAGAATTTTGAACACATCTACGTTTCCGTAGCAAGTCGACCACCGTGGTCAAGATAAAATTTTAAGAAAAACAAAATAGAAAACTAAATTTTTAAAAAATTTGGTTTAAAACTTTAGGAAATTCTAAAAGCTTTTTTAGTATTTATGTCGTTTTGTCATAATGTTAGGCTTTACATATAGCCACTTACTTTAAATAAACAATGACAAGATAAAAATAAGAAAAAAAACAGCAAGGACAGAGTGATTTATGTTCTTTTCAAGAAGACTGGAAAACCTGAACGTCCATTAGACATAATTACTTTATTTCCAACTATTCCTTTTTCTGTTACAAACTGGCAATCGACAAATAAAGCTCCAATTTCCGGTCTGAAAAGGTTTATTGTTGTCTGATTCTTTTAGATACAATATATATATATATATATTTTATATATATATATATATATATATATATATATATATATATATATATATATATATATATATATATATATAATATATAATATTAATATTTATTATATATATATAATATATATATATATATATATATTTAAAAATATTAATATCATATATTTTTTAATAGGACATCAAATCAATTTAATTTTAATTAAATGGATCTTATGAATAATATTGGTTTATATATACAGAATAGAATTAAAAATTTTTTTAATTAAAAAGATTGGAAGAACTTTTTTTAAAAGCTATTTTTTTAATATATCTTACTTTTCATATTTCTTACATTAGAAAATTGACATCTTTAGGTCAAAAAAACTTAAAAATGTATTTAAAAAAACCCTTTCTGCTTATTTTAATTTTTAGATATTAAATTTTGTTGGATTGTAAACGAATTCATATAGATAGCACTCTGTATTAATCTACTGGAAGATATGCGAGGAGAAAGCTGAGCTTTATAATTTCTACGAGTAAAAAACAGTAAATATATCTACAAAATAGCGACAGATCCCATACAGCCTCTCGGTGGGCAATAGGAAAAAGCTTTTCATTAAGGTTATTCTCTAAAGTAACGCCCACTAGATAAGACTCTTCATTCTGTAAATATGGGTCCTTTACATTACAGTGGATATTTTTTAAAATAATAGTTAAATTATGTTTATGTTAAATAAATAATAATTACCAAATTTTCAAAAATCAACTTTTTTTGCAAACAATAACAAACAGGGTTTTTAAATTTTGTTATAGATGACGGCATTTTTAAAACAAGGGATTATTTGAGCTCTGTGTCCAAAAGTTGTCCTTTTATAATCCGCCAATAAGTTAACTTTTTTGTTGAACCCTAAATCAACAAAGTTAATAGGAGCAAAACCAATTAACCCCGGACTTTTTGGTTTTTTTGCAAATTTTCCCTTTTCCCGATAAAATTAAAACCCTTTTTGGAAACAAGAATAGTTTTTGGAAAAAAGACAAAGGGATTAAATTTTGGTTTTTAAAAAAGGGCTCACCTCGATTTTTAAAAAACCACAGTTTTTTAATAAACCCTGTATTTATCTACCTTTAATTGTTTTAGGATTTTTTTGACATGTGCCCTATTAAGTTTTTTAATTATCCCGAAAATTTCAACTTTCTATCTCTTACCGTTTTTTACTATGATTTTTTTTCTTAAAAAAATGCATTTGCAACAACAACCTAGCTGTCAAATGTATAAATAAAGATTGATTTTTTAACTTTTTACAGTATATGTTACATATTATTTAAAACATTTAAATTTATTTATTATACCCACAAAATATAACCTGTAGTGGGGAAGTAAATATTAAAATTATAATTTCTTTTTAATAATTTGTATACTACATTTTTGTTTGAATTTAGATTTAATTGTATATGTTAATAATAAAATATATTAATAATAATAATAAGTCTGGGAAAAAGGGTTTCCTACTAGCATGCCAGGATGGGGTGATAAACACATTGGTATATCAAGGATTTTCTAACATTTGATACTGCTTGTCGAGTTTTCCCCAGCAGCCCAAAATAATGCACCTATTGTCAGTTTTTTCCCGTGCATGCTGTAAAGTGGTTACATCCACCGACATAACGATGCGCTTTTGGGGGCTTTATTACACCTAGCTTTTTTCGGCACGACGAAACGGCCTTTTGCCATTTTTTTCCGGGGGTATCGAGGCAGGGGAAAAGACAACTGTCGCATATATTGGGGAAATTTGCATTCCAACTACGCATCAAATTCGCGCCCCAAAAACCCCCATATCGTTCTCCTTGATAAAAGAAATAACTCTATGTATGCAATTGGGTTCTCCCCCCCCCGCGGAAACTAACATCGATATAAAGGAACGGGAGAAACGAGCCAAATATCGGATCTACTTGGGGAATTCGGGGGGTCTATCCGGAAAATAACCGATTGGTTTTTTCCCCATTGTCGGCGTTTTGGGGGCATAAAAAGGGGGGAAAAAATTTTTTGGGGGCTAAATTTATTCCCGCATGTCAACATTCACCCCAACAACCGGTGATGAAAAAAGCAGAAATCTGTTGTTCTTGGGTCCCTCGTTTACTGAGGCAATGAATTTTGGGGCCGAAATCACCGACCGAGCGGAGCGAGGGGTGGTCTTCGATACGGATTTCCGCATGACGCCCCATGGGGGCGGAGCCTGGGATAGTCATTCGGTCTTAAATAATAAATAACCAATAAAATATTAAAGACACAAATAATATTTTAAATATTTTATACAATTCAACAAATATTTTTTTAATTATTAAAGAATTAGTAATTGTATTTAATAGCCAACTTTTAATATTTTTTTTTATAGAACATAAATAAATGACCTAATTGATTTTATTGGTTTTGGTAAAATATGGTACAAGTAAAAACCTAAATATTGAAAGTTTTTTGACGTATTGACTTAATAATAATATTTTTTGTTGTAATATATTTTTTTAACCTTGTAATATAAAGATGTTTATTGTAATTAATAAAAGTTTTTTTATTTAAAATTTAAACAAGGAAATTATAAAAATATAATTTTGAATGTCCATTTGTTTACTTTCTTTATATAACTATTCCGATGAATAAAAGTTATCTTTATTATACATAATTTTCAAGAATTATTTTTGTAATGTTTCCAAATTTTTTAAACGATTTTTGTTAACACTTTTCCAACCTAAAATTCCATAACATCAATGATTTTGTATTGAACCAACACTTATTAAATTTAACTTAAATTATTTAGCACTTATTATTATACTCCTGCTTCTTTACATTAAGAAAGTTTATACGGCTATACAGGGTGATTCATAAGGAAATGTCAATACTTCAGGTACGTAGTCAGGGTCCAAAGATAAACATAAAAGTCCATAAAAATATAGGTCCGCAAGGCTTTCGTTTCCCAATAAAAAATTTAAATTAAAAAAAAGTAATAAGACCGTACCAAAAATTGTGATTTTAAAATAGAAAAAGACGTGTAGGTGGCCCCTACAAGTAAGAGCCGTAATAAGATTAGATTCGAATCCGTTATATAAAAAAACCCCGGGAATCTTTTTATTCAATTTTTCTTATCAAAATTTTTTTTTTTAAAAAAAAAAAAAATTAAATAAAATTTTAACATTTTTTAAAAAAGGGCCTTGGGAAATTTTTATTTTTTTTATTTTTTTTTTTTTTTTATTTTTTATTTTGTTTATTAATTTTTAAAAACCCCCCGTAAAAAATTTTTTCGTTTTTTTTTTCAGTCTTAAAGATAAAATATTTTAACTACATGGGTAGTGTAATAACATAATTAAACGAAAACATGAAATTACATTAGTTATTCGATCTAGATTTAATTAAACTTAGGTACTCGCCTGCGCCGGCCGCGCACCCCCTCGCCTCTTAATAGGCGTGATCAAAATTTATACGATATTGTAAACCTATGCCATTTTAATATTTTTTCTTTTTATTTCAGCAAAGATCCTCCTTTTCTACGTGCTGTTCTACGCATTTCTAACGGGATTCTTCTCGGCTATGCTGGCAGTATTCTTTCAAACGTTAGATTATCATACTCCGAAATGGCAGTTGGATAGCTCTTTAATAGGAAGTAATCCCGGTAAGTTACAAAAATACTATGATTTTGTCATTAGATTTGCCTGTAGTTTTTCCAATATTGTGGAATTCCATTAAAAAGGCGACACCTTGTACAATATAAATTATTTAGATGACCTATAAAGTTACTTTTAAAATAATAATTTTAATATGTACATAACCTACTTTATTATACCAAGGTTTTACGAGTAACCGAAGGACAACAAAGAAATAAATATTTAATTTGATTTTCTTATTATAGACCCATAATTACACCGCAGCGTTGAAGACTAAAATCTATAAATTTATTATTAGTTCAATCAAAAACTACGTCTGGAAAAAAATTGTACTCTTTTTTAAGTAATTTTCAAACACATATTAAATAAATCTATAATAAACCCATTATAAGTTTTTAATATATTTACGGTCGAGTGATGATCGCGTTGTTAAATTTAGCAATAGACTTAGCAATTGTTAAAAGTTAACAACGGTTTGGAATGTTTAACAAAAAGTCAGATTTTGACAGGTTGCCTACTAAAATCATTGAATAACACTAACAATGACGTTGCACAGCTAAACCAATTCTTTGGATAATGAAACTTCGAGATTTTTTGCATTTTATTTTTTTGCAAATTTCACTTATAAAATCCTTAGCCCATCACCCAAAGGACCAAAAGTTTCAAACTAAAGGAATGAAGATAAAGCGTTCTTTTAAACTCCCTTTTTATTTTAGATGTTTTTTATTCTCGGCAATAAAGAGCAGCCGCACCTACAAAATTAGAAGTTTTGTCCAGATAGGATTTTGCAAGTGTATGGGTACAAGTAGCGTCCCAAAGTAATTGTTTTTCCCTATTTCCAGGGGGAAATTTAAAGGGCATTCCCCTCTACCCGTTTTCCATCAGCTTCTGCAACCCAAGAGGCTCTAACACAGAAGGATTTTCAGCTAAAATCAGAGCTCTTTGATAATGTGATTTATCTGACTGTGTTCCCCGCGCTTTTTTGCACTTAACCCATGTAGGCCATAAATATCAGCATTTTCGCCGAAACGCAGGTGTCTCTCCACACACAGGCAGCAAGGCTGAGCGATGGAAATATGGAATGTTTTTTTATCTAACAAATTTCCCAAGGACGAAGATGGAAGGGTTAATCCAAGCATTACTTTCAGGGGCCTGAAGAGCAAGTGACGTGCCTTATCTTCACTTGTCTGGCACATGTTTGTAATATATTTGTGACGAGCTTGGAAATTAAAAAATCAAAATCTTTCTGCTTTTTTGGTAATTCTTGTGGTTGATTTTGAAGATTGCAAACAGATAACCATCTTACAAAACAATTGCTGAAATCATTATCTACTGTCGCAAGAATATAGGAAGGTAAAAATTTTGGAAAGTAAACCTGACACGTCATTGATTGAACCTAAAAAGGCAGAAATAGAAAAGGGTGGATGTATCTCTTATGTGCAACGGGGTAATGCAGCATCGGTACTAGGAACAATCCAGGAAGACCTAGGACTTGATGAAATTTATCATTTTTAAATATAGATTAAGTTATTTATTTAATTTTAGAATATTGTTATTTGGTATTTATAGCCCCAGTCTACGATGTCTGTATTTCAAAATAAAGATATTTTAAACTAAAAAAACAATGACGTTTTGTTAAACATTCTAAACCGTTGTTAACTTTTAACAATTGCTAAGTCTATTGCTAAATTTAACAACGCGATCATCAATCGGCCGTATGGCTCTCTCATTTTCCTTTTAATCGACGTAAATCAGTTCTTGTAGATGACCACTCTTTCAGATTTGGTCAAAGTAATGCTTGGGTTCAGTTTCAGTACTGATGGTACCAACTCTATTTATATTTTTACCAAATTAATGCTGGGGTGCCCTATGGCTCAGTACTGTCACCAGCTCTGTTTCTTCTTCACATCAACGATCTTTTCTCTTTCACGACTAATCCCATTCATATTTTTGCTGACGACAGTACCCTTCACTCTAATATTCAGTTACTTTAGGCAGTATTTAAGCCTAACCTAGGAAATGGTCTATACAAACCCTCAGGGATCGACTAGGCCTCCAAGGGACGTAAAATGTTTAATCTTTTAAAGTGAGTGGTTCCCTATCAGCTCCTAAAAACATATTTAAAGTGGATAAATTTAAAAATCAATATTAGGTAGTGCCCACCAAAAACATGGCAAGTGGTTCACGAGACACAAATGTTGGTGAACCTCTTCCAGGGCTGGACGGATCCTCCAAAAAGGAATCAATTTATGGATGCGGATTCTGATAAAGGAATTAAGTCACTAATACGAATCACCTTCCTA
>JAHBCN010007607.1:0-42593 GCA_019359885.1 Listronotus oregonensis | reverse complement strand
CAAACTTCCGCGAAAACCACACTAATCGAGTTGACCTGACACCATGTATTATTGTGTACTCACAATAAAAGTCCATGGGTTTTAAGTAACATCTTTATTAGGCCAAATAACTACAGAACAACAGGTTAATAATTATCCCCGGCCGCCATGCTTAAAAACCAACTAACTAACTAACATAAATGCCCGCCAGGGGGCAGCACTCTTCAGTACAGAACTAGGCCTACTATACCAATAGATAGGCCAGACATTAATATTATTAATATATTAAAGGCCGGAGTACCTATAATACATCCTTCCCCTTTTAATATTATAAATCTAATCTTTGAACAGGCCGAACAGCTCTACCAGATCGTGTTGGATGGGCGCAGGCTTGGGAGCACATTTTTTAGGACAATTGCTGGTATATCATCCCACCCAGATAATTTTTTTATTAAAAGAAGAAAGAATACGCTTGATCTGCTTGACCCCCAAAAAAATTAGACATTTTAGGATAAACAGGGGCAACTGTAGGAAAAGAAAACCAAGCCATGATCTGACAATCATCGATCTAGTTCATGTAAAATTTACACAATTCAAATGTAGATATCTTAATTTTTACATTTCTCTATGTGAACTTGCTGCCAGCAATTCCAGTATTAGTAAAATGACGGTTATCATACTCACTGTAAAGCAGTGCCCTGGGCCAGGCTTTTGATAAAAGCAAACCCGGCGTTTGGGCAGGGCCGAGCCCACATATCAAGCCTCTTGCTTTACGGGCTTGTATGGGAGGCTGGTTGGGTCGGACAGGCTGTTTGGGTCTGAAGAGCTAATGAAGCCTGTTTGGGCCTGAGGGACAGATCGGGCCTAATAAGCTCTTCAGTTCTAAAGGGCTGGACAGGCTGTTAGAGCCTGTCTCGATTCCGGTTAACAGAGATATAAAATTTATCAGTGTCACTTCGATTGATTGGTTCTGAGAAACAGGTGACGTATATTCCATTTCTATCAACTACATATATAATAAAGCCTGAATATTTTAATGATATGTTATTCTTACGTAGTTCGCCTATAGTGTAGACCTTAAAAATTAAGATTTTCATATTGTGTCTATTCATTGTGATCCTAAATTCTGAAGAGCTATTTAGGTCACGAGTCCGTTCAACAGGTCAAATAGGGCCCTCGGGGCAGGCGGTCCTCTAGGGCCGGGCGAGCACCTCGCGCCGTATGGGCCTGCCGAACCGAGTGGGACTCTTGGGCAAACCTTTTAGGCTTCTTGTGTCAGGGATGCCGCACGTGCCAGGACAAAAAAGTTACCGCAGAAAAGCTGTTTTTGTCTATTTTTGAGCATGTTATAACGAGCCGGAAAAAAAAAAGAAAATGAAATAATGGACTAATACTCGTATAATTTGCATATGCCAATTAAAGTAAATAAGTAATATTGGCAAAATGCAAAATTTTCCACGAATATGCAGTTTTAATATAAAAAAATCGCTTATCCCTTTGCTCCTTGAAAGTTCCCAAGTACCGGGAAATTTCCCACGAGTTGGTAACACTGCCGCCTTTCAACCTGCTTCTGTTTTTATCCTAATTAGGATGATTTACCTATATTTTTCTACTTATAACGATGCAGATTAAACAGGGTATTTTTCAATTACGGCACAAAAACGCATTATGCAGCTTGCATAATCGGGCTTCAGAGAGCAAAAAGTTATCCGAAACCTGGTTACGCGAGGCGTTGCGGTAATTGAAACTCTCAATGCTGAGCATTGTGCTGCATAATGCGCTCTTGTGCCGTAATTGAAAAACACCCACAATGTACACCGAAAAAAACGTAGGTCGTGTACAGATACTAAAAACGGTTCATGCTACGACAAAATATAAGCAAAAGCAGCAAGATAGGGCCTTTTCTCTTTAAAGTTTTTTTGGCGCTTAAACTTTAATAATTCTACATTTAATATAGTTTACCTACTTAGAACAAACAAAAATGAATCAGTTGTTTTTATCATAATCCGCTGTTGTCTTCACTGATTATCTTATCATGTTATATTTTAGGATTGACAGATTTATTGTTTAAGTGTTATACAGATTATAAAAAATAATATATTAATAATAGGCATGAAGTTTCAACAAGCTTGGGATTATTCAGATAAGGCACAGGAGTATATAAGATTGGTATTTTATTTACATTGATTAAAGTTATTGCTATTGCTTCATAAATATAGATAACGTACGCTTACCGTCGAAAGCTAACGCGACTTAATTTTTTTTCTTAGAAAGTTAACAAACTTTATAAACAGGTTTGTTTAAAAACACTTTGGGGACAAATTTTCTTTTTCAAAAAAACATAGTTACTTGGAATATAATCAGAGCAGGAACGGATCCTTCAAAAAAGAAATCGATTTACGGATCCGTATCCTCGTAAAGAAATTGAATCACTAATATGAATCACGATTCCTTTTTTAAGAAAAAAAGGAATCGCATCCAGGGAGTCGATTCCTATTTATCGAATCCGAAATATTTTTACTCGTTATACTTACAAATGGTAACTACGATACGAATAATACTACATAATCCAGATGATGAATCAAGCGTCAAGGACTTCAGCACGGAGCTCGAACCGCAAAATACAATTTTAGGCTTTTTTTAAAGTAATGTTACTCTAAACAAATTATTAAAAAACAAATAATTTAAACTTGAATATGCTATTACTGAGATCAACATGAAACCACCCTTAAATGGAACATTTTTCTGTGTATTCCAAAATTGCGATGCTAAATCTTCTTAAGTTTTTTTAAATGTGAATCTTGAGGAAAGTCGCTTAGTTATCGAGAAAAAAAAACCTGCGTAGAACCAAACCAGACTTAGTGGGATTCTTTAATAAGGTAATCGTGTACACGAAATCACTTTTTGCGACATTTTTAATGGTCGAGAATTTTTTATTTCGAAAAAACCCAAAAAAATCGATTTTTAATAAAACACGTTTTTTAATATCTCCACTGCTATATCTCTAATAATATTCATGGTAGCAAGTTAATTTTTTTTTAAGATTAAAGTAGACACAAAAGCGCTTCGAACAACGTCCCCCGTGAAGCTGATTCTTTTTTTGTTTAATTTTTAAAATGGTAGGAAACTCAAAAATTTTATTTTCAGTAGTGTAATTTTAGGCAATCGAGAAAAAAGTTTATTATTGAAAATTTATACATACATGCTGCGTACAAATTCTAGCTAATGTTTAAAAAAAGTTTTTAAAGTAAAAATTTTTCATGTTTCCTTTATAGTATTGAGTCAGTGATATTTTTTTAACGGGCGAAAGTCATATTTTTGCGCGCTCGGCTTAGCAAGCCGGCCGGCCGACTGCGATATGTTTAAACGCAGATCTTATGTCTACTTAAGTTGTTTAGGAAAGAAAATTTTAAAATATTTAAAACAGATGGGTAGATTAATAAACCCATTTAAAAAATATCAATCATTGTTAATAATTACCCACCTTATTAGTAGGTTTATTAGACTTTTTTATTGGGTGCTGGTAAAGAAAACCACCCACGGAATTTGTTATTTTTTGATTATACATTCAAGAGTTCATCATTTTTAAAACACTTTGAGCAACAAAAAATTGCGGATGTTTTATGTCTTTTAATTAACTTTGAGAAACATATAGTACATAAAATATAAACTAGGGCTTTGTTAATTTTTTTTTGAACAGAAATATATAGTTTTTGATCACAATTCCGGCTTTGGCTTGAGAATGCACCTTCGACCTCGCCTTACACCGGAATCCATCTTTCAGGACCTATAGAGGCCATTTTTGGCCCCTAGGGCCAATTCCAGACGTGAAGGGCTATTTCTGAGCTCGGAATCGAATTTAGCGTTGAAAAATACTTGGGAGTACATATGTCCGACCCACTAGTCCGAACATTTTTTTTGTGGAATATTTCCGTACCGCAACACTGTAAACGTCTTAAAGCGATGCATGTATTTATTACATGTAAATCGTAAATAGTTAAAATAAAATGTCAAATAATGGCCAATTCATATAATTTCAATTGCGATTTTCTTGGTAAAAACCACTTCATTTGCAATTTTGTGTCTTAAATAATAATATTTAAAGTATATTTTCATTGCAAATTTAAAAATTGTCCAATTCCGTGGGTGATTTTCTTTACCAGACCCAAAAATTTAATATTTCAGTAGTTATTTAGGCGCTTCATTATTATCATTCTTAGTAAATTTCATCCATTTCTGACTCAAAGTCTTTAATAATGTTATTGCAGGAACGAGATTTACACTCCTTACAACATTTTAGGCCTTCTTTCACACAAGTACATGTTGGAAATTCAATTTTGGGTTGACATAAAGCCATTGCACTACGTAGTATGGCAGCAGCTCGTAATAAAGTTTGAATTTTGAACATTTCTTTAGGAAGTAAAAGATCTATCTGAACATCACTACCAATACTTGCAAAAGATGTAGATATTGTCGAATTATTTTCGAATACGTTTGATGCAGTATTGGGAACCATTTTCCTATTTTTGTGCGATTTTATGGTTCTTTCAGATATGTGTGTGTGGTTGAACATAATTTATGATATTTCGCATCAAATGCAAACAAATCTTTATAGCCACTTATTTAGATATCATATTAATGTCATTTCTATTCCTGGCGGCTATTCATTTTTTGATAGGTAGTTTTTTCACTACCTTAAAAGATTCATTACTATGTAAAGAAATAAATATCCTTAACATTATTTATAAGGATAAAATTTGTATTTTGTTTCATTACAAAATATAAACTAATATAATGGTACCAACTATACTTTGTAGGTACATAATAATATTTAAAATACTGGTTTAAACAGATTTTTTATTAAACTTTTTTTTTTATTTTTACTTGTGTTGCAAAAAAGCACATTTTTTTAATATTGAAACTATGGCATTTAAGTTAAGCGCCACAATAATTTGAAGGATCGGAGCCACTGTCTGATTACAAAATATGATAATAGTTTTGAGAATTTGTGTAAGATTTACAACAGTCTATATGATATTTTATTTTTATTTTGCTATTTAAAATACCATTTTTTTTTGACAAAATTTCTTTTGCTAGATTGTCCTGCCTTTTTTTCAGCACTTGATAGTAATGATAACAATCCTTGTATTCTAGATCTTTGTATACAGATTTGTATCCATCATACACAACTTTCTTACAAATAATGCGCTTCATTGAAGAATTCAAGAATTTTAAATTCTTAATACATACAAACATTCTAAATTTCGACAACCACTACTACTAATGTATTATTACGCACGCTATCCGCATGCGATGTCTATTGGGTCCCGACGATATCTTTTTACGTCTGAAAAAAAATCGCTGTTTCCAAACGATACGCTCTAGAAAAATTTTTTTCAAATACTTTTGTTATTATTTGCCTATATTTTCTTCGCTGCATGTATGAATATATTTTCAAAAATAAAAAAGTTTAACGATTGGTGAAAATTTCAATACAAAAAATATATATTTTTAGTTTATCTGATTTTTAGAGGAGTAAAAGTGCGAATTGGGCCCAAACAGTTTATAAGGTTAAAAGCGCTAGAGTGTGGGCTTTAATTTGACACAAAATTTTTTTCGGTATCTTTGATAGTTTTAAAGTTATGGCGGTGGAAACAAAAAAAAATCAATTTTTTTATAATTTAAAAAAAAATCACTTTTTATTAATTTAAAAAGTTCGAGACCACAAAAAAATGTCGTAAAATACGATTTCATGTACCCGGTGACATACTCAAAGGAACCTAACTAGTTTGACCTGGTTCTACGCCAAAAAAAAAACGACACGATAGACTTATGAAATCGCTCCGCTATAAACAATTATAAATGGTGCATCTTATTGTAACTTTACAGGAAGTTTTACATGTACCGTTTAATAATTGCTCTGCTTTGAGGAATACAAAAATAAATTAAAATTTAAAATTCATTTTTGTAAGACACCCTGAATAGTAATAGTAAAATGTGTCATTTAAAAGTCCCCTAGGGTTATCTCAAGGATAACATATAAAAAATTATGATGGTCAAGCAACTCAAATTTTTAAGATCAAATGCAAGTAAAATTTATACCCGTTTTTGGGTACACACTCTATGGTAAGAAAAAAAATGTTTCATTTTAATATTGTTTTTCTGGACTTGAAGAACAACATATTTTGGTTAAAAATCAAATGTTAGGTGTGTTACTCTATTTAGAGATTTATTAACATTGTAAAATTTTACCGCTTCTTTACTTCTTAGATGTTGAATTTAAATAATACAATATCAGGTTTCCTAAATTACCAAGAGTTACCCCTACGAAATACAAGCCAATATAATTGGATGGTCTCCTTGGTAACAATACCGCTGTAAATACAACCACCAATATTTGTATAGTTAAAATGTTGGTGTTTATAAATTTTATAGCAAAAATATTTTTGGTTATGTTCAATGTGGTGACGTCTCCAAGAAAACCATCCACTTAAACTAATTAGTTGATCGGCTTGTACTTTGTAGGTGTCGGATACAGGCGCTTTTAAAAGAATTTATTTAATAACTTGCTTTGTGTAACCATCTATCCATCCATCTTTTAGTTTAAAATTTGTAACGCTAATTTGGTCTACTTTCTGCTGACTTATTGAGCTAAAATTTAAAACACGTACAGGGTCTTTGATTATATTTACGTCGCCTCTGGAGCCTTTATTTTTAAAGATCGAAAAAAATGTTTTATATAAAAATTGTATGATTTTTTCCATATTATCTTTTCAAAGTATCAGTGAAAAAATATCTCGATAAGAAAATGGAAAAATATAGGCAACTTCATCTTTTTTAAATGGAACACCCTGTATATTATGCGCTGCAACGAAAGATCTTTTTTTTCTGATTTCAAATATATATACATTGATGATATTTGGGTGAACCGTTTTTGAGATATTTAAGCTTAAATTATAAATAAATTGCAAAAAAATTTCATATTGCTATCAAGAAAGCCATGGAAACAATCGAATTGCTATGATTTATGTTTGATAAATATGACGTCTCCATATTGTATAAAGTTGAAGTTTATCATTTTAACTATTAAGAATTATTTATATTGTTTTTTTATCGATGGGCTATTCAGAAGAACAAAAACTCGCTATTGTGCGTCTTGTTTAAATTGATCCAAAATCAAGGAGGATATGTAGAAAATAACTAAATTATAAATTTATACAACATAACAATTTTATTGTTTTCGTGGCTTTCTTGATATCCGTATGATTTTTTTTTTCAATTTATTTATTATTTAAGCTAAAATATCTCAAAAACGGTTCACCCAAATATCATCAATGTATATATATTTGAAATCAGCAAAAATAGATCTTTCGTTGTAGCTCATAATATACAGGGTGTTCCATTTAAAAAAGTTGAAGTTGGCTAAATTTTTCCATTTTTTTAATGCGATATATTTTTACTGATACTTTCAAAAGATAACATGGAAAAAGGCCTACAATTTTTATATAAAACATTTTTTTCTATCTTCAAAAATAAAGGCTCCAGAAGCGACGTAAATATAATCAAAGACCCTGTACGTATTTTCCGTGACTATTTCACTAGAGTGTATTACGCCGGCAATAAAATCGGTATCCAGCTGAAAATATTGCTACCTGGACAAAACCAACAACATGGTATTCAGCGACAATTTTTTGACATTGTCAAACTGATATTTTTCATTCATAATTTTTGAATTATCGGCAAAAAATGAGTTCAAACAATGAAAACAGATTTGGAAGTAATTCATTTACTGAGATCGAAAAAGCAATTCATAACACGATCCCTTATAACAGGGCGAAATCGAAAAAATCTGCCTGGAAACAATTTTCCCAATTTCTTGAGGAAAGAAATTACAATAGGCGTTTTTCATGATTTTTTTTTATTAGCTTATTGCAAAGCCACATGAAAATAAAGGCCAAAAATATTTTTTCCCGATTTTTTTGGCCTCCGAAAACGCCTTAAAAATCAATTTTAAGTTTGAATTTTGTAGGCCCGTGACGTCACGGCCCTAAATTTTCTATTGGTGGAATTTCTGCTTTGTTGTCAGCTTTTTGTTATTCGATACGCCTGTCATCAAATATCGATATGCGCAACATCTACAAAGTTGGCGTTTCCTGTCAATTGTCATATTGTCAATGTCAACCTGTATAACCTGTAACCTCTTATATTTATTAATAATTTCTAATTTGTAAATAGTGTGTGTTCTTTCCAAATATTCCAATTTATTACTATAGTTATTATTATCGCCAAACTTTCCTTGATATGAACCCTTTTTACGAGTAAATTTCCGTTATTTTATTCAAAATGAAAAAAGTGTATTGTTATTATTTGCGAAACCAGAAGCCGGCCGAGTTTAGGATCTTCAAAAATATTCTTTTCTCTTCCAAAACAAGACGATAGGAGAAAAGCCTGGTGTGCTGCTGTAGGTATTGAGAAAATGCCCAAAGGACATGCCTATTATTGTTGTGAAAACCATTTTGATGTAAGTTTTTATGTTTTATTCCAATTGAAACTATTTAGGTAGTCTGGCTGTGTTTTAGCGTAAAGTCTAAAAAGCATTTCGCCTTTTAGCATTTCGTTAAAATCGATACGATTGTCGATATCGATAGTTCCTAAACAGACTTGGCATCCATGTTGAATTTGATTGGTTAGGGGAGTGGCGGGCTATTTAAATTACAATGATAATTAAACCTTAAATAGAAAAGTAAGGGGTTTGTATTTTTCCGTGTTATTTAGCAGGTTTTGCTTAATTGTGTTTCTACTTTTAATTTTTACACAAAACATTATCAATATCAATTGAGTGAAAATACCCTATTTGGAAAAGATACTTCGCCAGAAGATTTGGCGAAAATTTTAGAAGATTATGGGTATAACATGAAGAAAAGAAATGGAGAGGACTACAAAGAGTCTAGTATAAAATGCTTGTGGAATACAGTGGCACAAATGGTGCAAGAAAAATGTTTCAAAGAATTTGGCAAAAAAGTGGATCCATTTCAGGACATAATATTTAAATCAGCTCGATTGGCACGAGATGCAAAGCGTCGATAACTTTAGGCAAGGCCTGAAAAAAGGAAAGTCAGTTCAAAAGTATTTACCGCTACAGATCTTTTGGAAATGGTAAAATGTTACGACGAGGACAATAGAGACGGATTACAAAAAATATTTTTCCACTTTTGTTCCTTTGAACTTGCCTGGCGTGGCAACAAAGCCGTTAATTGTAAAATTTAGTATTTTCAAAAAGAACTGGACCTCAAGGGTAGGTAACTAAATGTTATATTTATTTTGTTTGCTTAAAGATTAATTTTTTAGGCAACTTCTCTGGAAGGGTTGAATATAATCCCATATTTTCGAAAACTTCCCAAGGAGGCTCTAAAAGTTTGACAAATAGTAAATGGCTAGTAAGAAACAGAACCAATGAAAACCTGTGTCCAGTCAGATTATATTTGAAATTAATGGAAAAAAGAGCAACTAATCCTCACTTGACCACAGAGCGATTGTTTTTAAATATACATCCCAACTGGAAAAAAGGAGTAGGGTGCAAAAACATGCCTTTGGGCTTAAATACTTTATCAAAGTGGACAAAACAATCTGCTGAAAAAATTGGCTTAGATACAAAAAAATTTAAAATTACCAATCATTCCCATCGATCTTCTGCAATCTCTACTTTAACAAAAAATGGAGTTGGTGATCAAGAAGCTATTAAGCTCACAGGACATTCTAGTACCAACTCTTTAAAACCATATCTTCAGCTGAATCCAGAGCACCACCTAAATGAAATTAACAATTTGCGACAAAATAAGGAAAATGAAGCTTCGGCCTTTACGAGTACTCAGGTCCAGGTACAAACTCAATCTGCTGTGTTTGAAAAAAACAGGGCTCAAACTAATAAACATCCCAACTGGAAAAAGGAGTATGGTACAAAAACATGCCTTTGGGCTTAAATACCTTATCACAGTGGACAAAACAATCTGCTGAAAAAATTGGCTTAGATACAAAAAATTTAAAATTACCAACCATTCCCATCGATCTTCTGCAATCTCTACTTTAACAAAAAATGGAGTTGGTGATCAAGAAGCTATTAAGCTCACAGGACATTCTAGTATCAACTCTTTAAAACCATATCTTCAGCTGAATCCAGAGCACCACCTAAATTAAATTAACAATTTGCGACAAAATAAGGAAAATGAAGCTTCGGCCTTTACGAGTACTCAGGTCCAGGTACAAACTCAATCTGCTGTGGTTGAAAAAAACAGGGCTCAAACTAATAAACATCCCAACTGGAAAAAAGGAGTATGGTACAAAAACATGCCTTTGGGCTTAAATACCTTATCACAGTGGACAAAACAATCTGCTGAAAAAATTGGCTTAGATACAAAAAAATTTAAAATTACCAATCATTCCCATCGATCTTCTGCAATCTCTACTTTAACAAAAAATGGAGTTGGTGATCAAGAAGCTATTAAGCTCACAGGACATTCTAGTACCAACTCTTTAAAACCATATCTTCAGCTGAATCCAGAGCACCACCTAAATTAAATTAACAATTTGCGACAAAATAAGGAAAATAAAGCTTCGGCCTTTACGAGTACTCAGGTCCAGGTACAAACTCAATCTGCTGTGGTTGAAAAAAACAGGGCTCAAACTAATAAACATCCCAACTGGAAAAAAGGAGTATGGTACAAAAACATGCCTTTGGGCTTAAATACCTTATCACAGTGGACAAAACAATCTGCTGAAAAAATTGGCTTAGATACAAAAAAATTTAAAATTACCAATCATTCCCATCGATCTTCTGCAATCTCTACTTTAACAAAAATGGAGTTGGTGATCAAGAAGCTATTAAGCTCACAGGACATTCTAGTACCAACTCTTTAAAACCATATCTTCAGCTGAATCCAGAGCACCACCTAAATTAAATTAACAATTTGCGACAAAATAAGGAAAATGAAGCTTCGGCCTTTACGAGTACTCAGGTCCAGGTACAAACTCAATCTGCTGTGGTTGAAAAAAACAGCGCTCAAACTAATAATTATTATAATTGCACATTTTTTATAAATAATTAGGTAATTTTTAGTTTACTTCTTTTGATGGCAATTTTTTTTAAATAAAATAATTCTGTGTTCTGTTTATTTTCAAAATCTCCTTACTTGAAATAGTCATTACGAATACCACTCGAAAAAAATTTTGTAGGCAAAATTGTTCTCAAGGTTTTATTCAAGTTTGTTGCTTTTCGGTAATTTCGTTCATGAAATTTTTGATAAAATCACTTGCCTAACGGCTCGTGATTTTTTTAAAAATGTCATTCGCGAAATTGCCAAGCAATAAACTTTCATTCATACCAGCTATACAAAAATAATATTTTTGAGCCTTTATCACACAGAGTGTTTAAAAAAATGCTATTAATGTGTCAGAGCTAGTCCGTCCCTGGCAAACTGAATAAGCCAAATATGATTTAATGGGTTCATTTTAAGAAGACTTATCTAGTAACCACCATATTAAAAAAATATTAAATTACAACTAGGATTTTAAAGGTATTTAAAAAAAAACGATTTCCGGGTGCGTCCGTTATGTACCTGTATCTCCGTAATATTCGAAATAAAAAACAAGTGCGATTAGCTTTTCTTTCTCCAACCTTAGTTGCGGCTTATCAACATCTTTTTTAGGTATATTACCAAATTCAAGTGCGGCTTGGCTATCAGCTAGACCCAAAAGATTGGAGTTGGAAGATGGTCGATAATACATTAGAACCAATTCAGACTTTACTCTCACCTGGTTGCAAAAAAGTTGGACAGTTTTGTTTTCTAGCATGCACGGATTATCAAGGCCGGTCGTGTTGAATCACCAACAGCAGAGGATTTATTTAATATTGACGAATAGACATGCGATACATCGCCATTGACGCAACTCACTTACACCCAAAAAGAAGGAGATCAAGAAGAAGCAGATTAAGAAGAACAACAACCAGAAGAAGTAATTAAAGATTATGAATCGGCACGAATACATTTTTCTACTGGTTTTTAATTTCCATCGCTTTTATCAATTCCAACGCTTACAAATATCTGTATTATGCAATAGTTTCCATAGAAAATAAAAATATTAATACCTTTTTTATAGGTAAGTTGATAGTCTACAGTTTTTGTCTAAAGTAATTTTACGATAAAACTTACAGTTTTGAAGAAATTCGCGAAAAACTAATTTTTTTGACCTTTTACCTCGAGTCAATTTTTTTTCACGTACCGGAAAGATGAGGAATTTGAAAATGTTATTTTTAATTATGTTTTGTACAATTTTATTTACTTTCCGCTTGATGTAAATTTATGTACCTTCACTCTTATTTTTTGGTCTAATTTGACCGGACTATATAAAATTACGTCAAAATTTTTTAAGAAAGTTTGGGAATATCTATAATTTTAATAAAATTTTACACAATTTTAATTTAAATTTTTATTATTATTTAGTTATCAGGTAAGTTTTTATACTTTATTTTTATTTTAAAAACGGTGGCAGACTTGCTACCGAAACGCAGATTAATATTTCGATTATTGAAGGGTTTTTCTTTTTTTTTTTTGTTTTAGTTGATCTGCTAATTCAAGGGGGTCAATAGGACTGAGTAGGCTAAGTCTTTATATCCCGGGACCAAAGCGGTTCCATTGTATATATTTTCTTTTGGCGTATACCTAAAAAAACATTTCAATAAATGAGTTCGCCATAACAATATAGAATATAATTATCTGCGATTCGGGTAAAAAACACGAAAAAAAAAATAAAAAGCAAATTTAAAATTGTCCTATTAACTTTATCACATATTTAAATATGTCACATCGACATAAGCTTTTAGCACATTTCTGCTGTAATATATCAAGTTAATTTGTAAATATATCCATTTGTTCTTTTAACTACTTAATTCATAACAAAAGTATTAGGCCGACTATCTCAAACGTTTTGTCTAAAAAAAAACCAATCTAAGCACTCCATAAATCTGTCTCTGTAAACATGTTAGATAAATTTTGCTTAAAAATCATCTTCTGAAATATACCAGTCACTAGTAGTAAACTTTCATTTAAAGATGTGTGTTCAGTCGGCTATGTATATTTAACTTTTAAAGCCAAATATAAATGCCATAAAAATGGTTTTATTTGGATAAACTAACTAGTAAATCTAAAAATAAGGCATGTATGAAACACTTTGTGCAAACTGCTTGAGCAAAGTACCCCTTTTTATCTGTAAACATACACTTTTCGTTTACCTTACAAAATGCATGAGTGCGTATTGGTGAAAACGTTTATTATAAATCAAATTTGCGGTAGTTACGATTAGATTACCCGAATTTAATCTATAATCCATTTTATCGGTTTAATTAACTTTACTAAAGTACCTTAGTGAATATTGTTAACTCGTTATTATTTTTTTGAATATAGTTTTGGATGTTAATATGCACTGGATTGGTTTTTTTCAAAGAGTATTTCAAATTTACGTGGTATTAGTGCTTTTTTGCTTCTGTGAAAATGTAAGTATAAACAGCTTTACTCCGTTTCGGTTTTTTTGTTACCAAGTCCATCTTATAGCTACCTACTTCAGATTTTACTAAAAATTAAATCTACTTTTGACCTTTTTTAATGGAATATTCTGTATATTTTAACATATTTAAAATCCAGAAGTGATTTTACATAAAGTGTAAAAAAGATATATTTTATTACAAGTACGATTTTTAATTAGCTTTTCAATTTTAAATAAATCAGAAAAATCATTTGTTGCGTTGTTATAATAAAAGTACAGGGTTTTCCAACGAGGACTGTTGGTACTGACTGACAACTGAGGATATTTGTGGCTTTTCTCGTATTAAATAAAAAATGTAAAATAGCCATATTGTGTTTTTTTTCGCACAGAACTAAAATAATACTTAAATGATTTAAATAAAAACAAAAGAGATATAATATAAAATTACTATTTTGTTACTGACACACTATCGTTTTTAAAAGCGTCATATTTTTTCAAAAAGTTTCAATAGAAAGGGTTTTGTATTTATAAATAAGATGTCCAAGTAAGAAAATGTTAATTTTATAACGTATCTTTCTCGTTTAAATCAAAATATTTAGGATTCTGCGGAAAAGAATATAGTTTGGAATATACACCTCCATAAAACGGACACTTTTAAATAGAAAGATTTTATTTTCATGAAATTTTATAATACGATTTTCCTGATATTAACACCTCTAAATAACGCATTCTCCATATAACGGACACCGACAGTCGGGCATCCCCAAAGCATTAACATTTAATGTAAATTTACTTCTTAATTGCGGACAGATTAGGCGACACCAGGTTATTGTCGTATGTGTGTATTTATAAATAAGATGTCCCAGTAAGAAAATGTTAATTTTATAACGTATCTTTTTCGGTTTAAATTAGAATATTTGGGATTCTACGGGTAAGAATAAAACATAAAATAGCTATTTCAATTTTTTTTCCAAATGAGGAAAGCCACAAATATGGCATTAGATACCCCTGTACAGTTAGGCTTAATATTAAAAAATATAAAACTCAGAAATATATAAATGGGCCATTGGTTGGAGGTTAAAAAATAAGCTTTATTATTTTTTTAAATGTGATTTAAATTATTTTAAGTAGAGTGTTTGGATAGACAAAGAAGTCATTGTTTTTTTAACTTTGAGATGTGATTTATTTTAAAAAAATAAACTTAAATAAGGTGGAGATATGCAGATACCCAGCAAACACTGTTTGCTGGTAATGTATATCTTTCATACTGGCATTGCATTTTATGCAAACATTTAATATACATTAAAATGTCATTCGTAAATAATCACCTATTAGTCCGGTCAAATTAGACCAAAAACAAGAGTAAAGGTACATAAATTTGCATCAAGCTAACAGTAGGTCAAATTGTTTAAAACATAATTAAAAATAACATTTTAAAATTCCCCATTGTTCCGGTACGTGGAAAAAAATTGACTCGAGGTCAAAAAATGGGTTTTTCGCGATTTTCTTCAAAAGGAAAAGTTTTATCGTAAAATTACCTTTAATAAGAATTGTATATTATAAAATTATCTATAAAAAGGTGTTTATAATTTTTTTCAAAAGCCACTGTTCCTGAGATATAGCGATTCAAAAAGTTGTAAGCGTCATTGTATGCACACGTTTCCACGCCATCTCTAGGTAGTGTACTTACCGCGCAATACAGACCTTTTCCACAAGAGGTCTGTATTGAATCTGTTTAATTGGAAACTATTGCATAATAACAGATATTCGCAAGGGTTGGAATTGATAAAAGCGAAGAAAATTAAAAAACAGTAGAAAACTTTATTTGTCCGATTCATAATCTTTTTCTTCTTGATCTCCTTCTTTTTCTTTATCCTGGGTGTAAGTGAATTGCGTCAATAGCGATGTATCGCATGTCTGTTCGTCAGTATCAAACGAATCCATTGCTGTTAGTGATTCAACATTAGAACACGACCACATTTAGCACTGCATCTCTTTTTACAGTTGCAACAAATTGTGTTTAGCAGTTTTTCCGGCGTAGGTGGGAGTAAAGCCACTGAGGTTAGAAGAAAACAAGCTAATTGCACTTGTTTTTTATTTCGAGTGTTTTTAACAAAACATGCATATCGATACTTATCTAAGCAGGTAGTTTTTTTAGGAGCTCCGTACATACTGAGTTTCATTCTATCTGATATTCTTATAGTTATACTTATGTATATTTTATATTTTAAATTTAAGTTAAAATTACTGATACAAAACTAATATTAACTTATATTACAGCTACAGAGATGTATTACCTATATATACGCAGTGAAATGAATAAAGAAATGGAACGGCCTCGTCAACGCCCGAAAGCTGTCGAAACTGTGTCTACAGTTGTAAGAGAGAGGGGATAAGCGCTTGTAGGATCCCCGTCTTTGTCTTAAGCATAGGTTTTGATCTTTGTTTTCATGTGTTCTGTTTTAATTACAAATTTGTGAGGATTTTTAAACGTTTTTATTTAAAAATATCAGTGAAGTGAGTGTTAAGAAAGTTTCCTTTATACGATTAGCAGTTTTTTTGCTGTTAAAAACGTTGGATGGTACTATTTAAAGCCGAACTAAAAAGTCGTGTGTGCTCCGTTTGCAGTGTTTGGACATCTTAGAACATTAAAGTATTAAAAGTTGTTTTTGCAACTTATAAAATGGTTTTAAACTGTGTTGCTTATAAATGCAGCAATGTTCATGATGCAAACAAGACAATTTCTTTTCATACGTAAGTCTGTTACTGATTTTTTTTTTTGGTCACAAATCTTTCTAACCTTAAAAATGATTTGTAGTTTTCCTTTTAAACGCCCAGAAATTTTAAAACTTTGGATAAAAGCCATACGCAGAGAGGATTGGAAGCCGTCAAAAACAAGTAGACTATGTGGGGAGCATTTTCTACCATCAGATTACCAAGATATACCAGGTAGTAAGAGAAAAGTCTTAAAACTTGATGCTGTACCAAGTGTGTTTAATTTCCCAAAACATCTCAAAAGCAGCACAAAACTCCGAAAGGAACCAATACGACGTGTAAGATTTTAAAGAAGTTTTAATAAGTTTTATTTATTTTTTTAGGCTACGACTAGAGACTCAGAACCAATGGAATTAGATATTAATTTGCCATCTACGTCAGCAACCCTGCCAAAAAAGTTTGTTGATAGGGAAGCTCAAACTGTTGAAAATTTTTCTCAAGCTCTTTTTAAAAAGAAAAGTAAAGACACTGCAGCAAAAAGTCAGAAGAAGGAATGTAAAAATTTCAAATATGGCAGACGTTATCAGAGAAATCTCTAAAAGTGTCTATAGTAATATGAAATTGGACAATGTTTTAAAAAATTATTTTGAAGGTTAATTTATAAGTTTTGACAGTTTTTATATCTTTTAATGTACATATTTTTTATTTCTAGGCATACCCTTAGAACTAGTGTTACTTAAAAAAGCCGATTCTACATTAACACATGCTGGACAAAGGCGCTATTCTTCCATTATGAAAGAGTTTGCGCATACACTATATTTTTACTCGCCCAAAGCATACAATTTTTTAAAAGTATTTTATTTTACCTAGTAGTCGAACAATAAGAAAATGGTTGTGTAGTTTAAATTGTGAACCTGGTCTTTTGCATGAAGTTCTTGAATATCTAAAAATTGAAGTGCCAAAAAATAGACATTTAAATAAGTGTGCTTTGATTATGGATGGTATGTCGATTCGCAAGCAAGTTGTTTGGGATGACTCAAATGGGAAATTCACAGGTAATGTGGACTATGGGGGCTTAATAGATGTTGATTTTGAAATGCCAGCATCTGAGGCATTATTTTTTCAAGTTGTTAGTTATACCACAAATTTCAAATGCCCAGTAGCTTATTTCTTAATCAATAAAACTGACGCCGATGTTCAAACTCAGCTTATTAAAACTATTTTAAGAAGTTTACATGAATGTGGTGTACTAATAAAATCAATTACAGCAGATGGTGCACAAACCAATATTGCTACATTTAAAAATTTGGGCTGTGATTTAAATCAAGAAAATTTAAAGCCATTTTTTGTACATCCTTGTGATCCTAATGTTAACGTTCACTGCATATTGGATCCATGTCATATGGAAAAGTTGGGTAGAAATACTTTTGCTGAAAAAAACCTAAATTCTCCTCTGGGCAACATTTGTTTTAGCTATATTAGAGAACTTGATAATCTTCAACAAAAAGAAGGATTAAGATTGGCAAATTCGGTTTCTTCCCAACATGTAAATTATAAAAACAAAATTATGAACGTAAGGTTAGCAGCACAAACCCTTAGCGGAGGAGTAGCAGATGCTATTGAATTTTTAGATAAAAACTGTCATATGCATCAATTCAAAAATAGTTCTGCTACCGTTGAATTCCTTAGAAAAATTAACAGGTTATTTGATATGCTTAATTCCAGAAACCCCTTTGAAAAAGTTTTAAAGCACCTATAAGGCCAAATTCCATTAAATATTTTGAAGAGGTTTTTGAAGATACAATTAAATACCTCAGTTCTTTAAAAATTGATGACATAAATTTACTTAATAATAATCGTAAAACTTTTGCCCTAGGATTTATTGTTACAATGAAAAGTACAATAAATTTAGCAAAAGATCTATTTTCTGGTGATGATCCGGTGAAATACTTTTTAACCTACAAGTTTTCACAGGATCATTTAGAGCTTTACTTCTCATGTATTCGATCTAGGGAGGATGGAATAATAATCCAAACTCGCAACAATTAAAATGGGCACTGAGACAATTATTATTTCGTAATTCTATAAAAGCAAGCTTAAGTGCAAATTGTTGCGAATTTGAGAATATTGCACTCCGGCGTTTGAATTTAGATCAGTTGAAAAAAGCAAATTACAAAAAAACGACGATTCTGAAAAAAAGAAGATATTAATGATATAATTAAATATTTGGAAGAAAGGAATCTCTCCGAATTCCAAACAAATATTTTATACTATATTTCAGGATATATAATTCGTAGTTTGATTGAGACATCCACTTGCAATAATTGTGTCGCAATTTTTTACATAGAGATCAAAAAACAATTACCGATCATGAGTATAGTTCCCCTACAGAAAATTATAAAAGATTTACAAGTTTTGTAAGTCGAGGTGGTTTGCTTTATGCTTCAAACATTGTTTATGATATAGTTACCTTTTGGAAAACAATTTAGATCATTAGTAAATGAGGGAGAGGTCTTAAAAAAGGACTAAACGTAAAAAAAAATTAGTAAATAGAGCTATTAAATACTTTTCAGAAAAATCAACCTTTTATTCCAATACACCCCATAAATCATGAATTTCTAGCAGAGGAATTACACGAAATTCAAATTGTTAGACGTGTTACAAATATTTTTTAAAATGTAGGATGCACCATTATTCCAAATTGGTAAATAATGAAATACATGGAAAATCTTCTAGCATTAGACAAAAATGACAAAGCTAATTTTGTTTAAAAATTGTTAAAACTTGTTTATTTGTTAAGTGGATACCTAACTAGAGTTGTAAAGTTTTGACCTGATTTAACAACACTTTTATTTGTAGTTTTTAGTTCTAATTTTTTATTAATTCACTTTAGTATTATAAGTTTACGAATATATATTCTAAAAATTCAAAATTTTGGTTTTTATTAAAATAACGACTTACGACCTATTAAAATAAGGTGACGCTTTTAACTTTTTTAATAATAAATGGTAAGTATAATAATACTACTGCTAATAATAGTACTTATGGCTATTTTCAAAATGCTATATATTTCTTTTTTTCCACTTTTACAATTTAGAGATTTTCTAAAGAATATGTTCTTATTAATATATCACGAAAAATATTACATTAATTATAATAACAAAGCCATGAATTAAAAATTGAACACATTTATAATTATCGCTATTTGCGTAGTGTGTAAGAGTGCGACGGGGATACTACACTATACCTATTTCAGTCGACCTCACTCTCGCGCCGCTGCGGTGCCCTTCCATTTGTGTATTTATTTCACTGTATATACGTGACGTACTTATGCATACAATGACGCTTACAACTTTTTGAATCGTTATATCTCAGGAACGATGACATTTAAGAAAAGAAATTGATACCTTTTTTATAGATTATTTTATGATCTACAATTTTTATAAAAGTAATTTTACGATAAAACTTACTGTTATAAAGAAAATCGCGAAAAACCCATTTTTTGACCTTTAACCTCGAGTAAATTTTTTCCACGTGCCGGATCGATAGGGAACTTTAAAATGATATTTTTAATTATGTTTTAAACAATTTTACTTACTTTTACTACTTAATGTAAATTTATGTACCTTTGAATGTGGAGATTGACCGAAGTATATTGACAATACATTTAACATCAAGGAGGGTTGCTGGCACGCAGACGAAAATGGCGATCTTTCAGTTCTGAAAAAATAAAGTATGCTTTTTTATTAAAGGCAACCCAATACTGTATTTTTAAGGGCGAACACTATTGCATATTTATCTTTTTTAAGCCATTTTATTAACATTGCTATTTTATTTAAGTGACTTATGTGTCGCAAATTCAACCACCAATTCAAATTTCTCGCTTAGCCGAACAACGTTCGTGGCAGAAGACGAAAAACACTTGTTTTTTGCCGTGTACCGTTTGTGTTTGTTTTTATTTGCAAGTTTTAAAAAGAAAAATGTTCCTTTTAGTAGACTAAGTAATCAAGTACTGTCTGCAAAACTGACTTTAGTGCCTGTGTAGTCTGTGATTGTGAATAGAGAAAATGCCTCTAAGGCCTTCAAGTAAGTAAAGTATATCTTAGTGTTAAGTATGTTGGAAAAGCCCTTGACTCGTAAGTTTATTAGCTGATATTTTACTTATCGGACCTATTGAGACCTATCGCCGATTTTTGTCGGACCCCGCAAGTTTTTAAGTTATGTTATGACGCTCCACTGACCTAACTTAAAAATTGTATAAACACTCCAAAAATTCCGCCGATTTTTACCTAGGGGATTTAACCAGAAGTTTTCTCCCCCAAAGTGAAAAAGCTTTGAGTTTTGAGATACACTCCTGCAAGTCATGGGTAAGGGTTAAAACTCATGCCTTTTTACCTGCCAAATTAGGATCAGTTCAAATTATTTTTCATGGGATGACGCCTTTTTGCCAAAATTCCTTGCATAATTTACTGATGGCGGCACAAAAAGTGATTGTCATCGAAATATGCATGGATATGAAGTTTCACCTATTTCCTTGAAACAACCTAACAATCAGCTGATGGATGACGATTCCTGCTTTACCTCTTGAGTGGATCCCTAGGTATAATTCTTTTTACAAAATCCATGTTTTACATAAAAATGTTTAATGTGGCACCAAGGTCCTTTCTAATGTCGACTCATCAATTACATAACGTTTTAAAATTTTTTTGTAGCGATAGGCAAATACAGTTTCTAGCCTTCTTATGTTGTAAATATTATTTTATACCCAAAAGTTTTGAGGTTAGGTCAAAGTGGGGCTTCATTACTCGGAAACTAGAAAGTTCCGCAAAAAATGACTCATTTGGTGGAAATTTTTTTCAGTTTTTTTTTAATTACAATAAAAGGCATTATTTTTCTAATCTTTTTTAATATTTATTTTTCTTGAAGGAGAATTAAAATATGTCATAATATTTTACTTTAATTGGTTGAAATATTTTAAAAAGCTTTCTATTATTTCTTTGCATTATTGACACCCATTTAAAATCACTGGTAATTATAGGTACTTATATCATTGTTTTATCTTTTCAGAAATTAGAAGACAGCATTGAGAGAAAACTAAAGCAGTTTGGGAAATCATTAAAACTTTTTATATAAAAATGGTAGGATTTTTTCCATATAATCTTTTGAAATTATCAGTAAAAAAATATTGCCGTAAAAAAATGGAAAAATATAGTCAACTTCAACTTTTTTAAATGAAACCCCCTGTATATTATGCGCTACAATAAAGACCTTTTTTGTTCTGATTTCAAATATATATACATTGATGATATTTTGATTAACCATTTTTGAGATATTTTAGGTTAAATTAATTATTAATTACAAAAAATTTCATATTAGTATCAAGAAAGCCATGGAAACAATAAAATTGTTATGTTTTTGAATTGGGTGAGGGTTTTCTCTGGACCAATAATGTTTATTTTTGTGATTAAACATTCCTGCTAAAGTGAAGAAAGACTTGTTGGTGAATAGAATTTTATTTAAAAAAGATCCTGCTGCATAAACTTGGCTATTTCCAATGCATACTTAGGTCGGTCCTGCATGTTTTGTTCAGGAAGATTCTGAACGGACATAAATTTATAAGAATAAAATTTGTAAAATTTTAAGGTTAAATAAATCTTATAATCTGTTTTATTAAGTTCAGATGCCGCATCCGAGATTGATATTTCAGGATTTTTTAAAATTATTAAAAGTAGTTAGGGCTAGTCCAATAGAAAAAGTTTAATAATTATCCTGAAAAAACGAGGATATCCAAAACTTTGTTTTTATTTCGTGCTGCACTCCTTTTCTTCATTTTAAAGCTTTTTCGTTCAATAAACTTTCTTACTATGTATTTCATAGTATCTATAGATGGTACCCGTTGTTAAGGATATAATAAGTAATATTCCCTTTGCACTCTCGTCACATTATTATTGTTACCATAAAAAAGAGGCATAATAGCGATTTTTTGTTCTTCTGAATAGCCCATCAAAAAAAAAACCAATACCAACTACTTTTAATAGTTAAAATGATAAATTTCAACTTTTTACAATATCAATACTTTAAATTTATTAAACCAATTTTATTGTTTTCATAGCTTTCTTGATACTAATATGATTTTTTTTTCAATTTATTTATATTTTAAGCTTAAATATCTCAAAAATGGTTTATTTAAATATCATCAATGTATATATATTTGAAATCAGAAAAAAATATTTTTTATTGTGGCACATAATATACAGGGTGTTCCATTTAAAAAAGTTGAAATTGCCTATATTTTTCCATTTTCTTTTTGCGATATTTTTTTACTGATAATTTCAAATGATAATATGGAGAAAATCCTATAATTTTTATATAAAACATTTTTTTCTGTCTTCAAAAATAAGGGCTCTAGAGGCCACGTAAATATAATCAAAGACCCTGTACTATTTTCAGGTGCAAAAGCTATCAATTCTCATACCGTACAAAAATGTGCTCGTTGCTTAGCAATACTTTTAATCCTAGGATTAAAAGTGCTACTTTTAATCCTAGGAATAAAAAAAAACGATTTTTGAATAACTAAATGTATTAATTTTGACTTGGTTGGAGAAAAGAGATGCACTTTTAATCGTTATAATATAGTATACTATTAAAACTGTCTACGGGACTTTTTGCACACTGTATTATTTTTGTTGCACATTAAAAAAAAATAAGTTATGTGAAGTATCTACTTAATTTTTGTAGTTTAAGAGTATTTTTTGTTACTAATAAGAGATTTGTATCGTATGTTTGTTTTAAATATATTTTTTTAATATAAAATTCGGCACTTGCCTAGTTAAAATGCTTAAATAAAAATATTTTTGTTTAACAAACTACGACTTTTAAACACCTTTAAAATATTACTCCCTATTTTTTGAGTCTAAAAATTGGTAGTAATTTTCACTTTTATTTACTACTTTAAAGTATTTTTATAAAGTTAAGATTTACATTTTTTGTTTTTTTAATAATATAATATATATAATATTTTATTTCTTCTTTGTTACTCTATAAGAGTACTCAATTTTCTGGTGAAATTTATTATTTATTTATAAAAAAAAGGTTTTATAATGTCAGTTTATATACCTAGCATCAAAAAAATATTATAAAGTAAAATGTTTAAAAGTATAATAGAAAAAAAAACATTTTGATCAATTTTGTATACAGTTGTACAGTTATACATTGTTTTTATTCTAATAAGAAATTTGTATTTCCTTTCATGGCACTATAAATTAAGTATTATAGTTGTACAGGGTGACCCATATAAAATGAGCCAATATACTACTGGGAAACCTACAAGAAATAAAAAAAAGTTAAACACAAAATTTTCTTAGTAAAATGTGTAATTAAACTTTTAAATAAAACATCCCATATAATGTTGTATATTTTGATTCTACATAAAATTCAAAACCTATGCCCAAAGTTAATAGTGTTGGCGTTATAAACTGTAATCGTTTTTTTGAACTCTGACGATTACTTAGCAAAAAAGAATTTGTATAAATTTAACATTTTTATCTTAACTTTTTAAAAGCTATCTAATAACAAGTACCTACCAATTACAGATAATGCCATATGGTACAAATTCATGACACCACTTATAGTTGGCACCATTAGGTAATTTTTAAAAAGGTAATATAGAAATCTAAAATTTACTTTGCATTATCTTATACCGTTTTTACTAAGTAAGTCTTATCAACTCTAAAACTACCAACTTTGATTATATGAATATAAATAGTTAAAAGAATAACAATTATATATAAAATCCAAAAATTCAACAATATGCGGAGTATTCCATTTAAAATTAAAATGTTTCTGGCAGCAGCAACCCTTGTAGAATGGACCACAGGGGTATACATCATAATACTAAAGAAAAAAAATCATTACACTAAAAAACTTTTGCATTTAACGTTTTTTTGTTTCTCATAGTTTTTCCAAAAGTATGGTTGTTTATTTTATATGGTACGCCATGTGCATCAATACACATTTTAGTTTCCTGCGTATTACAAGAAATGCATTTTATCGCCATTAGGAAAAAATAAAGGGATGTCATCATAGACGGAGAGCTGGAGCCGAAAAATCATCGTCATCAGTAATATGAAGTTTCTTCCGTAAAACACGTTCATTTAGTATTAAATATGTTCCTGCGCAGGCTGACAACCTATTGGATACAGGGGGTAGCAACAAGGGGTGAAGGCGCTATATTTCTGGGGAAAAAATCGTCATCGAAAATATGCTTCAAAATTTTCCCAGGTGAAGGTCTTAACCCTCTAAATATTGACATTTAATTAAAAAACACCCTGTATAAAGTAAGCGCTCGAGATAATTTGACCCCGTTTTACTGCTATCGGTATTCACCTAACTGTCAGCCCTTTTGGATTTAGACACCTTAGGGGTTCACTTTTAAGTGGTCAAAATGGCTGACATATTATCGATGACGATTTTTTGCCCAAATTTTTACACTCTTTACCCTTATCCCCACCCCTTTTCAATCCACCTAGCTGTCAGCCCCTTGGGAGTTCAGCTAAGGGGGTTAAGACCTTTACCTGGAAAAATTTTGAAGCATATTTTCGATGACAATTTTTTCCCAAAAAATTTAGCACTTTTACCCCTTATTGCTAACTCCTGTATCCAATAGGTTGTCAGCCTGCGCATGAACATAATTAACAATACTAAATTAACATGTTTTACGGAAGAAACTCCATATTAATGATGACGATGATTTTTTGGCTCTAGTTCTTAGACCATCAGGTAAAATGCATATTTTTGGCAATACTTATTTAATGATGGATGGCCATTATATTATCTGCAACAAATGGCCCAATAACGACCAACTGGCCACTTACACATCTTTTAAATACCTTTTTGGCAATATCTTGTTATTAAAGAGTGTTGGCAATGACATTAAATTAAATGTACATGGGTACATGGCCGGCAAAAAATGGTATATGCATACTTTTAAAGATAACTATTTATTTTTAAGTAATGCCACGGTTAATTAATTATTCTTAAGAAATTTTTTACTGACAACATTACAAACCATTTGAGAATTTCGATTTAGAATTGGAAGCGTTTTATTACGTGTAAAATTTTTGATGGAAATAATAGGATGTCTCAATTATTATGCAGCCACCAACAGCTCTAATTTTAAAAGAGAGGTTTCTATGTTTTTAAGGGTTTTTTTTTACGAAAAAGTAAACCATTTTAATGGATAAAATAATCATTAATAAGATCATCCACCGAGAATTGCAAAATGACATGAAATGGCTATTTGGTTTTTTTTCATAAAATCCTGAAGAACAATTAAAAAATGATCTAAGTTGAAGGAAAAGAAACACAAAAAAATTAAGAATGCACTCAATTTATGGGTTCTGTTTTAAAGAAGTCGTTTTTTTTAAAAGTGTCAATAAAGCGGATTTCTTATTTATTTTTGGTAATAGCAGAAATGTTTTAATCTACATGAGAAAATTAAGTTAGAAAATATAAAAAGTTAACAAAAACCCGAAATGCCAAAACACAAAAAGTCAATATTTTGTCAAAGACCAGCGTTTATGACCACTTTTAGTGATGAGCGAGACCGGTCTTGGTCATGGTCTTGCAGCAAGACCAAGACCAAGACCAACACTGCCTTTTCGCTTGCAAGACCAAGACCAAGACCAGGGTATGCAAGACTACGCAAGACCAAGACCGACCTGCAAGACTCTTGCACTTCTGCAACTTTTTTTAAATAATATAATATTCAATTTTTATGTTCAATATATGGAGGTATTTCTTACAGGCATGGCAAAAAACGTATTGAGCCAAGAAAAAAACGATTATTTAATGAGTAAAAGGTTTTTTTAATAAATTATTTATTAAATCGATTACTTTGTTCTTTAATGGGTATAGCTCTCTAACTACAATAACGAGTAAATTCAATAACCTGTTTCAAAAATAATGAGATTCACGACAGAAAAAAACTAGGGGTACAAAAGTTATAGAAGCCGAAAATTGCTTCCATATTCCTAATGTTTTTTTTTTAATTAAACAACAAGTGATGCCACTTACAGGGTGGATGAAAAATTTCCAAAGTCCAAAAATACATTTTTTTTCCACATTGTGGCACTATTAGATTGTTTTTTAAGGATAAGATATAAATATGAAGGTGATGGTTTAATAAAAATATATTTGTCATATCATATAGGAATACTTTTTATATAAATGGATTTTAAATATCACTTGCGGTTTGGACGGAAAAGTCAAAAAGTGCCAAAAGAAAAATGACGTCATTTTTTTCAAAACCGGAAATGATATTTAAAAACCATCTACGTTGACATTGTTTCTAAATGGCAGTTCAACAATTTCCAGCATAATATACAGGGTTGCGATTTTTTTTTTAATGGGCTTTTCGCTATAAATTTTTTATTTTAGGTTTAAAGCTAAAAATAAGAAAAAATAATAAAAAAAGCTAAAAATACCGAGCTTTTTTACACTGTTGTGTATTCAGAATGTTTATAAAAGTATTTGTACAAACTTTGTACGCCAAATGTTTGACTCATTTAAAGATAAAAAGTAAAACTGAAAATTTTCTTAAATATATTTTTTTAATCGGAAACCAATGTTTACATATTAGAAGCATTTTCAAGGAAATTTCACATCTGGTTGAAATTAAAAGTTTTTTTTTACTTACACAGTTTGGTATTTGATTTAATTTTATATGCTTCTTTAAAGCAAATTTAAATAATTCTTATTCCTAAAATGGCTCTATATCCCACTTAATGTATAAAAGCAGGTTGTATCTCAATGCAACTAAAAATAAAACACTATAAATAAATAAACCTTCATATTTAAAATATGCTTTTTAATCAAAGAATTAAAAGGTACGTGTAAGGTTAAAATTGGTACTTATATTTTAAAATTTTAAAGCAAAAAATTAAGTATTCATTTATATTTATTTTTTAGGTGTTAAGAAAATATATTTTATTTAAGATTACTTAGTTTAAATTATTACTATCTAGTAAAAGCAAGACCAGCAAGACTCTTGCAGCAAGACCAAGACCAAGCCCAAGACCAAAACCAAGGCCAAGACCGGGTGGTGCAAGACCAAGACCTTCTTTTGGCTTGCAAGACCAAGACCAAGACCAAGACTAGCCCCGTCTTGGTCTTGGTCTTGCTTTGCTCATCACTAACCACTTTTAATACATGTTGGTTAAAGTAAAATATAAAATTAAATTAATTCTATATATAAAAATGTAAAACACGTTTAAAAAAAAATAACACTCTTTTAAACACAAACCAATAAATGTTATGTTTTACAAAAATAATTTTAGGTCGTATCTGTTTTGTTTTAGTTTAAATAATATTTTGGAGTTATTCTTTTAAACTCGACACTTAAATAGTTAATATTAAAAACATATTTAAAAACAAACTTTTATTTACATGCAATAAAAGAAAAAAATCCACTTTCAATTTATTCGGACCCATCAATTTATTACATTACACAATTTAAATGATATAAAAGCTTGTCGCAAGATTAACCTATTTAAAAAAAAAATATTTTTTTTTCTTGGAATCACTTATGTCAATAACAATTTACATATTGTATTATTGTTTATTGAGGCAGGTAAATTTCGCGCCATGCTTTGAAATCATATAAATTATGTAATGTAATAAATTGATGAGTTTAATTTATTGAAAGTTTATTTTCTTCTTTTTAGTGCATCTGAATAAAAGCTTGTTTTTAAAAATGTTTTTTTGCCATTAATTTATTTTTTATTTTATAGTTATCGCTGAACATGTTTCTAGGTCTATTCACCACTAAACTGTTAGTAACCTTTGCCGAGCTATAACTCTTTAAAATTGGTATGATGGCCATCTTGTTTTCCGCCATATCCTCTTAAACCTTTTTATCTGATATTCATATCATGGATACCCAGAACCAACGAATTCTTGGATAGAAATAAAGTAAACAAACTTTGTTTGGCATAAATATGAGCTAAGGGGCAAAGCGGCAGAGTTCTTGTAAATAACATCAATCCGAAAATAATAATTTTTTTAATGTTTATGGCATTGCATCATAAATAACATTTTTATAAATCGGACATCCTCTCCGTAGCTTGTAAACCCAGTGAAAAATTGTATTTTAAAGTATACTTCTTTAAAGAAAATAAAGAAAAAAACTAAAAAATAGCAATTCTTCATCGCAAAAACGAGGAATGTCCAAAAAAAACTCAATTTCCAGTAAAAAAAGGAATGTTTAAATTTAGAAAGAAAGTTATCATAGTTGTAGTATTGGGTCTGTTTAATTACATAGGGAGTTTAGACCTAAAAGTAGTATTCTATGAGTAATAGTACTAAACTACTAAAAAACGGTCTTACCTTCCCAATTTTACTGTTGTTTTTTTTTAATTTCTCTTAGGGGCATGTGGTACCTTATTATAATAGTTCTGGACGTCCTGAGAGCAAAACACTTTCAGAGCTTGCGGATTTTTAAATTCAGTAAAATTAAAACCGATGATTTACATCGACTTTCTTTGTTTTTATTATTTTGCCGATGGACATTATTTCTTGTTTTTCCCTGTTCTCATATTTTAGACGTGGCTACTAACGGACTGTCCTTGTTTTTCTACAGGAGTTTTATACTTCTTGTAAAATTTAAATTAAATATATTTAATTTGCAATATATATAATTAAAAAGGAACAGAATATTTCCTTAAAGGAGTATAAAATTTTAAAAAAATGTATATAAAAAAATATCATCAAAATACTTTATTTTAATTTATTTATAATTATGGAAGAAGTGTTTTTTCTTCTTAATTTTTATAAATCTAAAATAAGCATTCATTGTATCCTGAAAGTAGGTATGCAAAAAGTGATATACTTAACAAGCATTTTTTTTAATAATATAATAATAATTATTTTGCATTTAGATAGCTATTTCCAAACCCTGTAGTTTTATTTGTAGTATGTCATTTCCAAAAATTGTGACCTTATGTATTGTCATTTATGTACGAATTAATACAGATTAAGAGATAAGTAAATATTTTCTTAGAATCCTAAGTTACACATTCATTTTAAGGACTACAAGAAAAACTTTTATCATTATTTATTTCTTGCTTTGTAAAATATGTCTAATTTAAAAACTTTGTTTTCTTATCGTGTGAGTGACTATCTGTATAGATTTTCTTTAATACTTTTGTAATTAAATAGTTATTATTAATAAATGCACAAATATTTTTCTACCTTATTTTATCTTTACAACAGTGATCTTTTAAAATTTAATATTTAATATAAAGTGTCTTTGAGAACTCCCGAAACGGTCTATGTATTTTAATTTTCAATAAAATTATTGTTTTTAAATTATGTTCGGCAAAACATAAGCTAGGTTTTAAAATTTTTAAAATTTCCACCATTTACTTCTAAGCACATGTCAGCTCTCTGGTGAACACCCTGTATCTCGGAAACGAAGGCTTTGCGGACCCATATTTGTATAGACTTTATGTTTATTTTTTACCTACTACGTACCTGAAGTATTGACATTTCCTTATGAATCATATATATATATATATATATATATATATATATATATATATATATATATATATATATATATATATATATATATATATATATATATATATATAACTTTTTCAACCACCTGGTGTTCCTTTGGTTATAGATTTCTATACAGATTTTGTCTTGTACTCGTATATGTTTGGACCATAAAAAGCAACACATTAAAGAAATAGAGAAAAGTTTGATAATTAATCATTTTAATTAACAATTTGGGGCAGGTTTATATTGTATAGCCATAAAAATTGGATGCTTTTTTTATTTCAAAATGCAGGTTAAAACTAATAATATGTTTATACATAAAATTTTTATTACGATAGTTAAATGAGGAGTTCGACCAAATTCGTTTTAAAAAACTTTTATTTGCAAAGTTAAGCCTTAACTTAACTTAACAATTTTTATAATATTATTTTGAAATTAAGGTAAACAATAAATAACGAACATCTTATAGCGTTGACACGAAATTAATGTTACCGAATTAAATATGTTTTGCTTTTACATTATACAATATACATAGTTAGCAGTTATTCTACATAGAGTTATAATTAATATAGTAGGTAGTTATTTTATGTTGGGGGATATTACTCCTCCATTCTAAGTTTTTTCAACGTCCTCATTGAAACTGCAGTAAAATAATAATTAACTACCAAATATGTTTTTATTCCAAGATGAAAGAGATTTTTAAAGTAAGGATGCACAACGATATGGTTTTAAACTGGTTTTTAAAAATAGTGTAAAAACAAAAATTTACTAAAAACTAGCTTTTCGCCCTCACGACGTCCGCCTGAACTACACAATTTTGGCAGTTTTGTTTTTTTCCACCTTTTCTCATACAAACTTTCATTCCCCTTGTAACCTCTCACGATAGTGGATATTATGGAAAGAGAGCTGGCAATGATGGCGAAATGGTGTTTATTTCCACCTTTTCTCATACAAACTTTCATTCCCCTTGTAACCTCTCACGATAGTGGATATTATGGAAAGAGAGTTTGCAATGGTGGCGAAATGGTGTCAGGAAAACGGACTGACAGCCAATCTATCAAAAACAGAGCTTATATTATTTACTAAAAGGAGAAAACACCGGACTTAGGAAAGTGAAGTTCGATGAGAGAGAACTGAATACTTCAGTACAGCCAAGTATCTTGGAGTGATACTAGACGACAAGCTGAATTGGAGAGCAAATCTTGAAATGGCAGCGAAGAAGGCCACAGGATCGCTATGGCTCTGTGGAAGAGTCGTTGGACGGGACTGGGGACATTCTCCTAAGGCCATGAAGTGGATATACGGAGCAGTCATCGGGCCACAGATACTGTATGCCTCCGTAATATGGTGGCGACGCACCTCTCCATATATTGATCAAGGCCTTAGCAAGGGCAGAGACACTAGATTGGAGTGTGAAGGACGGTAGAGGACGAATGGGGCACTTTGACATCATGGGCCAAGTGAGAACTGTGGCTCTTTCGATGAAGCAGGATAGCATCCCCCAGTAATCCACTTAGACCTCATGCACAAGGTGGACATGGCATCGGCGGATGACTGGGCTAACAAAGGCTGAGGGACACCAAGCGAAGGAACAGTTATCTATACAGATGGCTCGAGGAAAGGAGGCCGCACAGGCTTCGGTTTTTATGTAGAAAGGACGAACTACAAGTCCTATCGAACAATGGGAAAATATGCAACCGTATTTCAGGCGGAAGTTATGGCAATAGCTAAAGCCATAGAATACTGCCTTAATAGAAGATACAGGGGAAAAATAACCATATGTACTGACAGTAAGGCAGCGATCGGGGCGCTACCAAATACAGTGCACAGATCAGAACGTAGGAATAGATGTCAGAAAGCAATTAATTAACTAACGAAAACCGCCAGTGTCACCCTGCAATGGGTCTCTGGACACAAAGAGATTCCGGGGAATGAAATGGCTGACAAACTCGCCAAGTTGGGAGCTGAGGATAATGGACCTGAATATACCGTGGGAATCTCTTATAACACGAATATGACAGAGATAGCAATATGGATAGAGAAACGGTTCGATGAGAACTGGAAAAAGACAAAAGCCAGACAATCAAAGGCTATTATTGGGGAAGGCCTATGGAAGGACCTACCGATGAACATAAAGGACTTCAATGGGGTGCAAATTAGAAACCTTACAGGCATGCTAACAGGTCATTGTAGAAACAGACACTATCTCAACAAGATAGGAAAAAATGAGACAAGTACATGTAGATGATGTGGAGAGGGGAGAGAGGACGTCATACGTATACTTAGAGATTGCCCAGCACTAGAGCACATTAGGGGGAAATGTCTATGTACGGCATGGCTAGACCTAAATGACATATGATTCCTACCACTAACAGGACTCTCATCACTAGTGAGGAAATTGGGGCTCTAGTAAGCAAAATGACAGCGCCATATTAGTGTAAAAGGAATACATACATAAGGGTCAGTACAAGGTGACGGAACCTGTGTATGCTTAAGGGTAGAGCATCATGGGCTTAGATTTCAGTGTTCAGGGCCCCAGTGAGAGAACTTACCATGCTACGATGGATATATAGATATATAGATAGATAGATAGAACCTCTTAGGGGGGTGAAGCGAAGAATACCACAACTTTTTATTTCGCTGTAATCAGAAGCCTAATTACCAACTTTTAGATTTATGACTTCAAAAATGACGAGTTTTTTATACAATTTTTCATCCCCAATAATGTTAAGGCAGATTATTTTTAATTGTGATAAAAAGTCTGCATGTTAGTTTTTATTTTTCTAAGTCCTAAAATGACAAAGTTCCATAAAAACTTCCACCCTTCATTTTACCCCCTTAGAAAGGAAGTTTTCGAAAATCTTTTTGACCTGGCTTCGCTCGGGTGTACTACGTGATTTTGACTGTTTCGTTTCTTTTCTGTTCTTGCTAATAGTGCAAATATACGCCTTTTCTCATAGACACTCTTATCCCCCCCTTTTAACTCATCAGGGGACGATGTTCCAAAAATACTACCACTTTTTATTCTTTTGGGTAATCAGAAGCCTAATTACCAACTTTCAGATTTACAACTGTATAAATGACGAGTCTAGGAAATTACTACACTACTACTACTAGAAACTACTTTTAATCTACCTTCGTTCCAAATTATTTTTTTATGGGTCCAGTGGTTATCAAAATTTCGTGAATAGTAAGTGAATTAGTGAATCCGTAAATCAGCGAAAGAACTGTCTCTCTTCATCTACAAGCTATATTTATTTTCTTACAAAGTAATTAATTGTGCACATTTTAACGTCAGGGAGTACCAAAGTTGTTTTTTTTTTAATAAAACACTCTTTGTATAAATTGATATTTTGATTTTACTTCCAATAAGCTGCTTTAAAAATTAGTGTCGCAGAACCTAAAAACTATTTGCGTAAATATAAAAAACAGAATATTCAATAGAATTATAAGTCATATACAGGGTATTCTATTAAAAAACATTGTTTTCCATGCCCGTTTGACGCCCCATAATAATATTGTAGTAAGCTAATTTATAAAAAATAATAATTTCTACTATCCCCGGTATAATTTATGTTTTATGATTTTTTTATTGTTTTAGATACCTTTTAAAAATAAAGACTTTGATGTTATAAATTAAGAATTTAATCAAATCGTTTTTAAACTTTTTAATGATACCGAATCTATTTTTGCTTAAAAAATATACTAAAAATTTTATGAATATAGATATACCATTGCAGTGCATCCGATTTGCAAAAGATAAAAAAAAACTATAAGAAAAGGGGTAAAATATACGATTATAAAAGCATTGCATTTAATTATGTATGTTTTGAACATAAAAAGCAACACCTAAAAGAAATAAAGAAAAGTTTGGTAATAAATCATTTATATTTGTGGGCAGGTTTGTATTATTCAGCAATAAAATTTGGATGCTTTTTATATTTTAAAAAACCGTTAAACTATAAAATTAATATTATGTTTACACATAAAAATTTTATTACGCTCATTAACGTTTTAAACTGCAGTAAAATAATAATTATCCAACAAATATGTTTTTATTTCCAAATAAATGAAATTTTTAAAGTAAAGGTGCAGAACGATATTGTTTTGGACCGGTTTTTTAAAATAGTGTAACGACAAAAACATACTAAAAACTAGGTTTTTGTCCGCGGCTACGCCCGCGTGTGCTACACATTTTAGCAGCTTTTTTTTTGTTTTTTGGGATATTGCAAATTTTGCACACATACACCTTTCCAAATACAAATTTTTATTTTCCGCTTTAACTTTTCGGGGGGATAAATTGTAAGAATACCACGATTTTATATTTTCTGGGTAATCAGAAGCCTTATTACCAGTTTCTAGATTTAAAGTAAGGGAACCATGACTGTCACAGCTAGTCCGTCCCTGCATCTGTCAGTAATTCACACTTTCCCTGAAAAAAATTTAAAGAGTCTTTATTGGTATTACGTCTTATTAAAATAAAATTGAAATATTTCTGGTGGTTCCGTATTTACGTCTAAAAAAATTAATTCCATTTGGTAGCCAATATTAAGGTTGCCGCGAGACACGAGATACGAGACGTCTCGTCTCGTCTCGAAGCCATTTTGTCTCGTCTCGAATTTCGAGACGAGATAAAATCCTTCGAGACAAGCTCGAGACGAGACGAGACGAGACATCTCGAAAAATTTTAATGACTTAAAACTTAAGTGAACTAACTGTAATAAATCTCCAACAATATATTTCTAGTTCTTAAATTAAATTATACAGGTTGTTTAAGATTTAGTGTTACAAACTTCGACAGCAGTTGAATCTTGCAAAAATAAGTTTCTATAAACATAGGTCAAGAAATGCATCGTTTCAGAAATACAGGGTGTTAAAAAAAAGAAGCTAAAATTAATTGTTTAAAAAAGTATATTAAACTGTGGTTCTATTATTTTGAATATTTCACTCATGTACATATTTTCCCATAAGAAAAGTGGTATTATGGAAAAATTACAGCGGAAATTCCACGTCGTCTAGGCAACGTGGTTTTTCCACTTACTGTCAAATTGACAATACGAAATTTTTAAATAATAATGACGATTTGTTAAATGTATATTTAATTTTAAGTTAATAAACTTTATCTACGTTTTTGATTCGTGAAATATTCTCCCTAAATACCGCTCGTGCTTTAAAATTCACCAGATATTTCTTTACTCATGCGTGTTTTCTTTAAAAATTTCACTCGTCCCGCGGACTCGTGAAATTATGAGAAAACACGTGAAAAATTATCGATAATTTTTAAGCACTCGTGGTATTACCCCTGGCAAAAAAACATAAAATACAACTATTTATCTCTTGATTTTTTTTAAATTTTGCTTTTCTTTCAAGAAAAAAATTAAAGCCGATTCTTTTTTTATACCCTTTTGAAAAGTGAGGGTTTTACTTTGTTTCTCGAAAAAACTCAAATAACGAAAAGTTGTATTTTTAAGTTGTTTATCAAAATAATTGTTTTAAAAAATTATGTACAATTAAAGCTTCTTTTTAACTTTAGGACCCTGCGTATTTCCAATTTCGAAACGATCCATATACGAACTATGTTTATGGAGACTTTTTGCAAATCTAACTGCTGTTAAAGATTTTAAAACTATTGCTCAAACACCCTGTAAAATTATAAGAAAAAAATTTTTAAACATTTTACCTGTGTTTTGTAATAGAGTTTATGACTTATGTTCCATTATCTTTTAGATTTTTTTTCTATTTTGTGGACATTTTTATGTCACTTATATGTTCCATATTTTTATTTTAAATAAAAAAAAATAAATTATTAGGTTCATTATTTTATTTTTAGTTGCATATTATGGGCAAAGAATATTATAGTTCCACTAGTATCAATCTTTGTTATGGGTGTCCGTAAAGTCTAAAATCAACAATTTTTTGAGAAAACTACACAATTTTAAGAAAAGCTCAATCACGTCAGCTTTTCTTTACAAGGCGTGTTATAAAGAAATATAAGCATTTATACAGGGTGTTCCATTTTTAAAAAATATTAATTCACCTTCTTACTTCTTACAAGCTTCAAACAGAAGAATAAACTAAGGAAAAATGTCAAAACATTTTAAAAAGGCAACCGCTCTATAGATCTTAAAAAAATAAAAAACATGCAAAAACTATTGCCGCATCCCGAATAAAACGGTGGGGTCGGCAAAGATACAGGCGACGCGGCGGGACTTTTGATGCCTATGCAGAGGGTTGTTTTTAAATGTTTTTCTGTTAGTTGAGGATTTGCCGCTATTATGTTTTAAAAGTTTTAATTTAAACTAAAAAAAAAGCATCCTTCTTAAAATACATACCAGTTTGCAGCAGATTTTGTAATTGTTTTTAGGTATACAGGGTGCCAAAGATTCGAGTGCATGCATGGGACAGAAACCGTAGAAGATCGGTTAAATTATGGAAAAGTTGTGTATTTGCGTAACTAACCATGTCCATTTTAGAAAGTTGCAAAATTCCGAGTACTTCCGCAGATATCTGGGAAAAACCGAAATTTGCCGATTTCGTTTTTATTTTTCTGACGTCATTTAAGAGATATGGAAAAACAAAAGACACTTTCTCATGGCCACTTTTAAATCCAAAACAACGTTGAGGGTTTTCAGTACGACGTTTCGTTTTTTTTAAACCATCATCAACTTTATTTTTTTAAATACGGACCTGGGTTTTTTATTTAATTTTTTTGAACCCCTTGTTATCCCAATTACAAATGTATAACACTTAATATTTATGAACAAATATGGAACGCCCCTATAAGAAATGGTGTGCGTTCCTTGTCTAACTCATTGTCTCTTATGGAAAATATGTTTACTTAACAGAAAATTATTAAGTGTTATACATCATTGTAATTGGGATTATAACTCTTAAAAAAATGCAATAAACAATTGAGTGTCGTATTTAAACAAATAAAAAATTATGATGGTTTAAAAAATGAACGTCTGGAAAACTCTCAACGCTGTTTTTAGAGCTTAAAAGTGCCATAAGAAAGTGTCTTTTGTTTTTCCCTATCTTTTTAAATAACGTCAGAAAAATAAAAACGAAATCGCCAAATTTCAGTTTTTTCCGGATATCTCCGGAATTACTGGAATTTTACAACTTTCTAAACGGCATGTTGTTGGGCACCTAAATGCGCAACTTTGCCATATTAACCGACTTCTATCCTTACGGTTTCAGATCCGTCACTCAAATTGTGGCACCCTGTATAGTTTTACAGGGTGAGTCAACGATGGCTAGGAGTAAGTAATTTAATGCCTTGAATATAAGATGTGTAGATAATGTGCTGTGTGTATTAGGTATATGGTTAAATAGTATGTTAAATTTAAACGATATTTAGAATTAGACAGGGCACGTCCATAAAGTATTAGGGTGCTACAAAAGTAATTTTTTAAAATTTAAAATAGAATACCTATACCTACTCCTATTTTTACAGTTTTGGATTCTATTTATTTAATTCTAGAAATTCCTATAGCTACTTTATATTCTATACCCAGAAACTTACGTAGGTATAAGAATATTGCCATTTAGTATTTGGTATATTAGTTATTATGGAAAAAGTGAAAAGTTGGTAAAAAATTGAGAATGAACATTTCTAGAACTAAACATTGGAATTAATAATGTAATGATAAAATATGTGTGTTCCATTTAAAAAATATGTCTTTTTATAACCACCTTGTGCACTGTGCAGACATAAAAATTAGTTTAAAAAATGTGTAACATGTACCAAAAAATAAAAATCGACGGGTCCAAGCATTTTTAATAAACTTCCGAAAATTTTTTATTGAAATTATCCTAAACATTACTAATGCACTGTGTATTGAAATTAATTTAATTAAAATAAACCAAAAAAACTCGAGACAAACGAGACAAAACGAGACGAGACGAGACAACGTTTGTCTCGTCTCGTCTCGTCCCTTGCTCGTCTCGTCTCGAAATATATTATCTCGAAATTTCGAGACGAGACGAGACAAGCTTTATCTCGTCTCGTCTCGTCTCGCGGCAACTCTAGTCACGAGGTCTCGGACCAAGAAGAGCTAATCCGAAATATTAAAATACTTTGATGACAAGGCCCACAAAAAAATGGTGTGTGCTGGATGCCGGAATACGATTTTTGGGAGTATATTTTTCGCTGAACACGAATCTGAAGTCAACATTGGCGGCCAAACAGCAAATAATCGAGAAATGGCGTAATTTTAGATATTAACAATTTTTTTTTAAATTTAAAACGTTAATATCTTAAAAACTTTAATAGATACACGAAATTTTATACCACATAAATTATGTATTTTTATAAGACCTTTAATTTGAGTTATATAACCTTTTTGCCTAAATGCAATATTTTTCGAGTTATAATGAAAAAACCGAATTTTCAGGATTTTTTTCAAGATTACCTCTGGAAAAAAAATTAACATATATTTTTTTATTTTTGGATTTTTTCTGCAAATTTTGAGTGATTTGGTATTCAAATGAACAAATTAAATGTTTTGTTAAAAAAATCATATTAATAAAAAATCCCATTTTGGTCTGTTTTTTTTTTCAAAATTACATTTTTGTTTATATCGCCTTTATTATTTATTTTATCTAAAATGTTTATATTCTTTTATTATAGACAATTTAAAAAGCTCGCTGTTTTATTTTATGAAATATTTTGTATCTCTTATAGTTTATGTAGTCCAAACATTCCGTGGTAGCAGGTTTCTGCCGGTAAATATACCGTGTCGGTCTTTTGGGGTTTTTTCCGATTTATTGCTGTTTGACCCCCAATTTTGACTTCAGACTCGTGTTTAAGGGAAAAATACCAAAAAAAAATCTTAGTCTGACACCCGCACACACCACTTTTTTTTTGTGGCCCTGTGTTATTCTTTAATAAAAAAAGAATAATAGAGCAGCAAGCTGTTTTCTGTGAAATTACCCATTTTTTATTTATTATGTTGCATATTTAACATTTGACATATAACTGATTTATTTTAAAGTTTCGTCTATAAATCTGAAGCAAACAAATTCGATAAACGACCTGAATAACGAAACGCGTATGAATTTTCTGTATTTTCTCCAAATGCAATAAAGAAACTTTTTTTCTAGCAAACAAAGCAAAAAATGTAATATTGTAACTTAGCTTATGTAGGTATTCATGCTGAAAAGTTTCAGATATAAAAATTTCATTCATGTACTCACAAGATTCTATCAAAGAGCTATAAAATATGAATAGATCTCCTTTGTATAAAATGGAAAATCATTTCTAAGCACGGAAGATGCTAAAATCCTTTTAAAAGGAATTTGCAAGGATAGTATCATGTTTATACATATTTTAATAGCGCAATATCCTGTAAAGCTCGGTAAAATTGCTTGCGAAATTTTCCTTTTATCCATTAATTTAAACTTATATTAACAATTTAGGTAAAAGATATAGGAAAGTTACTCTAAAAATGTTTGGATAAAAAAAACAAAAGGAAATAAAAAGCAAAATTTATCATATTTTTTTTCAAATTATTCTCCTTTGTATTTAATACATTTATTCATTTACTAAATTTTTTATAAAAAAAAGCTTTACAATACATATCTTTTGGAGGCTTTTAAATTGGCAATAAATTCTAACATGGGAACAAAAATGTGCGACTCAAAAGGAAAAAAAAAATCACAGGGCCCAAATCTGGTCTTTAGGGAGGATGTCCCAAAATTTCGACTTTATACTTTTCAAAACGAGTTGTCTCGTAAGGCCATTAGGTTATTTATTCTTAAAGGTGGATTGACGGGATAGGAAAATAAAATTTCAAAAGCAATACATATTGTGTACCACGGAAAAAAAACTGTGCTATAGTTGTGGCTTTAAAATAATATAAAAAATGTCCTTCTTGTATAATGTTCCGTAACACCTTGTTTAAAAACACTGATTCTCGTCAGGTTCACAAATAGGGTGACAAAAATGCCACGTAACTATGCTAACGGTTTAGTTGTCAATGTCATTAACTAAATGCTTTAAAAGTCGATCTAACTCTGGCCCTTGTGGAGTTTCCTATCGCCTTTTATAGTAACGTGAAAAAGGATCGAAAACTCTAGAAGTAGCGAAAATAATTCTTTTAATACAGGATGCAAGAAAAGTGCAAAATAGATGACTCTCGCGCCCCAGCACACTTTACAATGGCAGTCGGAATGGGGAAAAACCACTGACCTCAATATGGACCGGTAAAGGGTATCAGATGCGCAGTTCAAAAGTGAGATTTTATGGGCGAAAAAATGTGTCCGTGCGCCGTGGCTCTAGTCATCTCTTAGGGTCCTAAATCATGCGCAGAACGGACTAGCAGATCGATTTTATTTACAAATTCATCGCCGGCCAGTTCCGTACTTTGTCAATTGATGACTTAAGCAAAATATATATTACACTGGTTAAAAAAAACATGGTTACTGGTTTTTTGAATCAGTGAAACACATTGGTTTGTTTAGATGTTGTTCTTAATTAAAAATAAACATATTATCCATTGTCAACTCCTTAAATTCCTCTAGTTCTTCTGAATGTTACAGCTATGGAAAGCCACGAATTGTTGTACTGGTTCACAATTGATGCGTTGTATTTAATAATAATAAAAAATGGCAAATACGACTGAACATGACTTTTGTGGCTTATCTAAGAATTAACTTTTGTTTTATCAATGTAACACAATCATAATTGAAAAATCACTATAATTATTTATTTCGGATTAAAAAAATCTGAACAAAAAACGTATTGCATTAATCTGAAAAAGTCAGTAAGTATGATTACAACATAAAACATATTCCCTTGGAGCATAGACCTACTAGAGGCACTCTCGCCTGGAAAACGATCATTTGTGCAAGAAAGAAAGAATATGATTCTTTTTCTCTTTCCGCTCCAAACGCAAAGCTGCCTCTAGTAAATAAATGCTCGTTTTGTATCAATACATTTAAGATGTTTAGAATATCCTTTTTTCGCTATCGAAAACATAAGTGTAAGCAGGAAAAGAGTTATCGTTATTTGTATAAACATTTTTTTACCCTTCTGTTTATAAGCCTGTTCCAATATCGCAAAAAACCGTTTATTATACGGCCATATGCAAGTCCAGTCAAATAAACCCATTCCTAAACAACAGGTGACAGTGTATTACACGATCCCTTTACTGATCCCCAAGCAAAGTAAAACCCTTTAAATATATAGAAAGCGTTCAAACTTCGTCGTTTTTGAACTGACATAAAACCGTGTAAAGACGACAGTCACGCGTTTAATAAATTCTAACAGTTTCCAAACCATTTTACGGCGGTATAAAAATTGGGTCTTGAAATTAACCCTATCTTTTATTAGCCCCTATTTTTTTATTTAAATTTTGCAATATTAATTTTGTTACCTCTTTGTTTATATCACTGCCTAACATAATTTTGTATGTATAGAAACGCAAAATAAAAGAATTTAGTATCTAAATATATAAAATATATTTCATGAATATAAATTAATTAATGACATACAAATTTCTGAGTCCGGCACTGGTCCTGCTTTTTAAATACGCATGCTTAATGACACTATCGTTTGTTTAGTGCGCGAGGTCGAAAACTTGCCATAAATGCGATTAGCCATTATATATCTAAAGTTAGGTTATCTATGGGAAAAACTAAGTTAATTTATTTAAATAAATTATTAACCTAAATTAAATATTTTTAACTTTCTACATTTCTATAAACTAAGCAAAATTTTTTAAAGTCCGTAACAATATTTTTTCTTCAAAAACTTGAAAGAAAACTTTTAAAAAATATTTAGAGTTACTTAGTCAAATAATTTTTATTTTATATTGTTGCCAACAATTAAATGCTTTAAGTCGTGTGAAAATACTTTTTTTCTTTATATTTATCATAAGGAGTGATTTTAAGGGTTAAAACATTTTAACAAATAATGGCGATATATTTCTCTGACATCAATATAACAAAAAAGGCGTTTTAAGGTGCGAAACATATTTTTTTTTTAAATACAATAAGTCAAATCCATAATAAAAAATAAGTATTTTACATATGTACAAATAATTACAGCCTAATAAACGCTTAAACCTAAAGGTTTTTCAATTTTTTAATACTGGGTTAGGTTTCATTCCTTAAAAGTAAAAAGCGCAAGTTTTGCTTGCGCCTAATTCCAAATATTTAGAAAAATCAATGCAGTTATATATAGTTTGGATAAATTTTAAATATAAGCACAGTAATAAACAATGCTTATTTTTTTTATAAGTAGTTTAAGTATACTGATTGATATTAAAAAAGTTTATAGGTCAATCGATTTTCCCTAAAAGTCCAAAAAATCATTTTTTTAATTCTCAAAATATTTCGGTCTGCGATGGAGATAAAAAAAAAATAAAAATACCTCTTGGGGGAAAGTTTTTTTTTTTTTAAAAAGATATTTTGCGTTTTTTTCTTGGTTATGTTTGTTCGCAAAAAATCGTAAGCCATTAAGCCATCTTGCGCTAACAAACAAGCGATAAAATTCACGCTTTAAATTTAAAATCATAACATTCCACTTGATTACCTATTACATTATTAATGTTCTTTACTCTAAGGAATTGTAAGTAAAAAATTGAAAAAAATTTCCGAAATTTTCAATTTTTTTTCAAAAATGTTCAAAAAAAAACATGGGACTATTTTTTTTATTTTTTTAGTTATACAATAATAAATATGAATTAAAAATCATTATTAATTTTATTTAATAAAAATTATAATAAAATCAGTAGAAATTACATGTTACAAAACTACAAATCATCCACATTGTCATTATCATTATCATTGTTTTCAGC